>BQKZ01001967.1:26131-59207 GCA_036244855.1 Temnopleurus reevesii
GGGGGGGGGGGGGGGGGGGGGGGGGATATTTTTGTTTGGTAAATTCAACTATTTTTTTTTAAATTTATGTATAGTTGTTTGCTTTGTCCCGAACCTATGTCCCTTCTTATCCCGAATATTTGTTAAATAAAGTTTTTTTTTGGGCGCACATTGAATATATTGAGACCCGTATTACTGTATCGAACCGCGGAAAAGGGAGGGGGGAGGGGGTGGCAACCCCAACCCTTTTCAGTAAATGTGTACATTCCTTTGAACTCCTCCATTGTCTATTTCACTCATTCTGGCTTTCATGGATATACCACCTCAGATTTTTTAATACATGATATAAGTAAATAATTATATTAAAAACAGATTCAATCGAATGAAACATTGCAGGAAGGGGATGACAAAATAATATTTCTCACTTCCTCGTTATCGTCATGCTTGCCCTAGATATTCCTGGAAATATTCAGAACAGAACGAGGATCACCATCAAAATTAAAATCAACAGTTTGTCAAAAAAGCATAATAATTTTATTCCTGTCATTTGGCAATCATTTTCTTATAACCGACATACCATGTTAATATAGCCTCCCACAATTAGGTACTCTGTAAATTTGGGCGATCAATAAGTAAGGGTCCAATCTATTGATTGCCCTTGGGGACGAATCTGTAAAACAAAAAGATAATATAGTTTTAATCTGTGAATTATATTGACATGCTGAAATCGACAAGAACGATCTTATTTGCATGCTGAAATGATTTTTTTTTCGTGTCAATGAACAAAAATAAAATCAATTATATATTAGGTGATTAAATATTGATCTCACACGTCTTTAGAATTTTTTTGTAAATTGAACGACTTTACGTTGAGTCAAATCAAATGCAGATGAAATTGCACGAAAAATCGAAAAAGATAATTTTCAATCGCTCGAATTTAGTGAGTTGTTATAAGACAACACAAATTAGAATTATACGATCCAAGAAAAGGTGAGCACAAATGACTGCCGAAAAACTAGTGAATATAAGGTTACTATCGTATCTTGAGAAAAATGATATTCTATGCAAACATCAGTATGGCTTTCGGAAACAATACAGTACAAAGCTGTCTCTTACAAATCTAATAAATGGTGTTGTAAAATCAATTGATGAGGGTAAAGTAACAGTAGGAGTATTCCTAGATTTCAAAAAAGCGTTTGATACTATCGATCATTCAACTTTGTATGGTAAACTTGAATGTTATGGAATAAGAGGACTACCACTTGAGTGGTTTAAAAATTATCTTCTAAATAGGTCGCAATTCGTTAAATATGGAGAAGTAAATTCGTCAAGGAAGGCCACAACATGTGGCGTACCGCAAGGGTCTGTTTTAGGTCCAACACTATTTTTAATATATATTAATGATCTACCTAAGTGTACAGACTATTTCAGTTTTAGGCTTTTTGCTGATGATTCGAATTTGTTCCATACACTTCCAGCAGGACAATCGACTGTTGATTTAGAACAAATGGGCATCCATCTTGATAAGGTATCGAATTGGTGTACATCAAACAAACTTACCATAAACTTGTCAAAAACCAATTATATGATTATCAGTGGAGGCCGAAAAGCAATTGAAGTTAAAGGACAGTTAAAAATGTCAAATACTACTTTACAGGAAGTTGAGATTGCATCGTTTGTGGGTTTGAATATAGACAAACATTTGACTTGGAAAAGTCATATTGATAAGGTGAATAAAAGTATAAGAAGGAAAATTGGAATTATTTATAGACTAAGAAGCTATGTTCCCCGAAGAATTTTGGTATTGCTCTACAAAACTTTGGTACAGCCACATATAACATATGGAATTGAAGTGTGGGGTAGCGCTTACGAAACGAACTTAAAGCCTATATTCTTAAGCCAAAAAATGGCAGTTCGTGGAATAACCTTTAGCACTATCAGAACACACTCAAAACCACATTTCAAAACATTACAACTATTAAATATATACCAGTTGCACAAGCTTTGTGTTGGTAGCTTTATGTATGAGCTGGTTAATGGACTACTACCCCATTCAATTATTCAGTATTGTTCTTTTCTCCAACATAACTATCGCACAAGGCAGAAAGTAAAAAATAACTTGTACGTTCCAAAAGTTAAAACAACGAAAGGGAAATCTTCAGTTTCTTATGTAGGTAGTTCTCTTTGGAATGATTTACCTCTCAATGTGAGAACAAAACCATCTGTTTCGTCTTTTAGAAGAACTCTTCAAGAGTACCTTTTGAATGAATATTAATTTTGATGATTAAAATTTTAACCGAAAAGTGTTTGTTTAGTTCTAAAGAGAAATATATGTATTTATCTCACTTTTTATTTAAGTGGAACTTCGTAACTGTTATTAATATGATTTATTTTTGTGTATGAACATTTTTCGTTACACTTATTTTTCTTGTCGATGCATGTAAATTCATGTATCATTATTTTGTGTTGTTATTGTTTCATTTTCTACATATCATTATCTTATTTTCGAGTATACTTTAGCAAGTTAAAATTACTCTATTAGTGCAGTGTATTTGAAGACAAGGTACCAGACTTGACTAGCATTTATGCTATTTTCTGGTTCCTTTTATCCTCTAACCTTTTACAATGTATATTTATATGTACATTCATATACTATGTACAATATATTTGATGTATGGATGTTTTTTGGATAAATAAAATGTCAAGTTCAAGTTCAAGTTCATAAGAATGCCTAACAATTTGCATCTACCAAAGAATTCGCATATTTGGTGTAATACACGGGCGGATTTAGGGAGGGGGTCCTATTGGCGATGCAAAGGGTGCTGATAACCCTTTTTGGGGGGCGTGTCAGAAAATTTCTGCCACCCCCCATATGTCATTGAGAATTCCTGGATCCACCCATGCACTGAACAATTTGAATACTTATCATTTTGGTTCGTTATGTAGTCATAGTTTCTATATGTTTGTTGTCCTGTATCATGTATCAACGTGTAATGAAAGATGGCGCTCTTTTGATCTATATTACAGAGCGGTGCAAATCAAACGGCGCATTTAGAAGCTGTAGATACTTGCTGAAGATCGCACCCCATTATGATTATTCCCACTCACTCGCGTGTAAAAAAACCCCCACAAATAGGTAAAAGAGAATGAAATATAATTATAAAAAGTAAGTAGAAGGAATAGTAACATTCAGACTTCAAATTTTAGTAGATCATCTTATTTACTTCATATTCATGAAATACGAAGGGTGGTCTTTAAGCTCATTCTTTCACAAAAGAGTCTGAAAATTAAAAAGCTGATAAAATGGCCCCAAAATCTCATTTGAACCAATTCATGTCATCTCATTGGACTCATCCGAACCACCAATAGTTCAATATTAATGCTCATATGAAAAATAATACTACAATAATAAGTAATCATATGTCTATATTACCGGTATCACCTGACCAACAAGGGTCGTAACCCATGAGCCCCAGAAAAAAAATTCAGTTCCAAACTTTTGAAGAAATAATTCCTGGAAAAAAAAACATAGATTTCTTTTTAGAAAATGCTCATTGGAGAAATAGAGAATGAGCTCATCTCATGTAAAACAAATATGTTTTGTTCATTTACTTATTTTTCTATTGTATCCAAAGACGTTTCATATAAAATTATAAACCTAGATATCTTATACTTTTATAACACTATGTAATCTATTTCCGCCGATTCAATGCCCCTTTGTATTTCTATTCAAATCGGAACCGGCTTGTGATTGCTGTGTTCGCACAGTTCAATACACGGCGTTCAGCTCTGTTGTACATGATGGACTTAATATCACGGAAATAGTTTATATCGTGTTTTATATTCGTCCATTATTTCCTTCTTTTGTGCATGTCTGTTGTGTGTGTGTGTGTGTGTGTGTGTGTGTGTGTGTGTGTGTGTGTGTGTGTGTGTGCATGCGGGTGTTGGGGGCATTTTGCATAAACGAAGGTTCGATTTAAAATCAACACTGGTCTGTTTTGAGGGTGAACATAGATTATTTTGCTTTTTTTAAATACTAAATGCTCTTCACGAATAAATAGCCTGAATAAACATTTTGTTAAGATCACAGTTAATTATGCCCGACCCTATATCCTGCTGTATTCTGTTCATCCTTACTTCGTGGTATATCCACATTATCCATACTGGTATTTCCTTGTCGTTTGACTTTCTTTCCTCCCTTGAATTTGGATTCACTTCATTTCATGATCAGGTAAATCTCTGTTCTTGTACTTCTTTCAATTCATCTGCGCATGTTAATGAGTACATCCAGGTATGACAGTAAGTGATTGTAATTATGAATTATTCATATTTGATTTACCAGTAAGGACATTCATTCCTAATACCTTACGAAAGAGGAATGATTGCATAAAACTATTTTTTTTGCAGAATGTAATACGTGATTAAGGAAATGGGGAATCTACCAATATCCTTCTCCTAAAGGAAAGCCCTCGAAAAATCTGTTAAGAAATGGCAAAGCATACTTATCAAATGTGAAGCACCTGAAGAACTATTTTTTCATTGTTGTTTATGTGGTTAACATCAGATGCAAAAATTGTATGAATCTTAACTCAACATGAGTTGTCATAGAAACATAATTAGATATTTCAGTGTTATAATATCAAATGAAGGGTATTTTTAGATATGGTAATACCTTATTAAAGTGAGATCTGATACAGATATTCCTGGCATAGAAAGGTGATTTTATGGTCCAAGCTTTTTTGTATTCATTTGTATCTCTCCTCTAGTATACCAATATCCCTGATATGTTTTCATGGCCCTAAAGGATTTCATTATAAACAGTTTCCACTGTATGATACAAATGTTGTGTTTCCAATACTAAATGAAACTAAAATGGATGTTAATACATGCATATTTTGGTTATTGTCCAATTAGAGAGATGGTTGCAAAAAAGGAAAGGATGTAGTTTAGAAGCATGTATCATTCAAATTTGAATATATACGCCAGGAGAAGAAGAGAGAAAGAGGATCGCCATCTTAACGTCTCCATCCGAAAAACGGTATGCAACCAGGCTTCGAACCCACGGGCAGGAACTAACCCAAGTCTATATGACTGTCCCAAACAACTTGATTTCAGGAGCACGCCACAGCACCTCAGATAGCTCTGATATTCTGCACCTTTTATACTCGGATAAGGGGTGCCAAACTCTGTGTATATAACAGCAAACATCATGTTGTGCATCCATGTACCTACCAGAAAAACTTTATGATCAAAACCTGCCAACTAAAATCATATTCGCTATCAATTCTATCAATTTCTTTGGTCTTTATCTATATAAGAAAGCTGTTTCTTTCTATTGCACTATAAATACAAATACAAGGTATTTTAGAAATGAAAATAATTAACTTAAAAGCAGATGTCCCCCAATTTGAAAAAAAAAATATTATTCACAATTCTTTAAAATGGACTTGTGGCCAACCTTTCAGGCATATGTCACTCTGTACCAAAATATTTTTTTCTTGTATGTGATGGTCATGAATAATGTTGGTCCCAAATTAAATGTAATTTGAATTGACAGGTGCAATGTGGGATATTTTGAAAGTGTTTCATATTTATAATAAAGAACTATAAATCTTGGAACCACCTTCAAGCCTTGTTGCATTTTACCTATTCCTGTTCTTATTTCCTGTTGGTTTGAATTAAGAATCATTTACGGATTCACTGCATGTTTCCAGTCATCTTATTGTTCTCATGATGTCTGTATCTGATACTGATCTATTGTACCAAATTCAGCTGTGAGGCTGTCGTGTGCAGTTTTTTTTAAAGCTTCAAATTTCAATCAAGTCTCAAGTCTCACAATGAAATAACACTTTGCACATTAGATATATTTCTTGCTTATGTATCATATTACAAAACATTTTAATCATTGCAGATTGATATGAATTGATCTGTGGTCAACTCAGAAAATTGTGATTGCTCTAAAAAAAGTAAAAGATAGTGAAGACACTTTGTAAATGTGTACATTATAAACTTTCCAAGGCTAGTCAATGCCTTGTGCCAGAGTAATCCCAAATTTCTGATTTGACTACCATATATCGCAACACAAATCTCCATAAATTCAAGTTTCATATTGCAAAGCAAAGACTTAGTCTGCCAGAAGAGACCCTTGGGTTTCGTTGTGTGCACACACACACACACACACACACACACACACACACACACACACACACACACACACAGAGTGATACAGGGTATGCATTGTGTGTCTGCATGCTCTCCTAGACTGAGGGTAGAGCAATGATGTATGTGTGTGATGTACTCACACAATATGCATGATCTGCGCATGCACACACCGAAAGTCTAGGGTATGTGCTTGTAAACTAGCAAAGACTAATGCATAAACTCCAAAACTCTCCTCTGAAAACACAAAACTCAAAGACACAGCATAATTTTTGTTCTGACAAATTCTGTCATTTTAATTCTCATCATTTTTTTAGGCCTTTACATACAAGGACAAAAAGAGGGGTTTGCACTGCTACATGTTCTCATTTCTATCCGACGTTTTTTTAAAGGAGATATCAATACAAACAAACAAACAGAGAAAAGTTGTAAAAATTGTACACGTAACTAATTAGTAGCAGTAGGCAGCGTTCTCACAACATGGAGGTTTTATTCCAATTAAAATTTAAATTTACAAGCTTCATGTTGTGCTGTCAAACATAGTCAAGCCTGTCTACCATGGCCATCAAAGGAAAACAGAAAAAGTGGCCACTGTAGACAGGTTCTACAACATATAATTTCATCCGCAGGGAACCAATTTAGGTGGCCACTGTAGACATGTTGTCACTATAGACAGGTGGCCGCTAAGAAAGGTTTGACTGTCTCTCCACAATCAGGAAGCCAAAATAGTTCATGAGTCTACTTTGAAGTGATATTTTGTGAGTGTGAAAGAAAGGTTGTAGTGCCTGAATGTGCTTTGTTAATTATCACATCATCCTGCTTTAATTGGATTGTGGTTGGTTGCAACACAGCAGGAACATATGTCTTCATTCACATATGCAAAGAATACTCAAAACATACAATGTGGGAAGGGCGATTTTGAAGTTCTTACATAATAGAAATGAGAGATCAAATGCGATAGACAGAGGAAATTAGAGAACATCCACTGGCTAAGACATTGAAAAACTTTGGCTTCCTACTCATTTGAAGAAACAGATGTTATTCCAGAACCCATATGTAGACAGGTGACTGATACGAACCCATCTGCACAAAATATAACATTTGGAGAAACATTAAACATCCTCAAACCTAGAATGAAACAACTGAACAAAGCACTTCCATTGGGGTAAAATGTGATTTCTAAACTTAGTGCTGAATTTTTGCAAATGGTATGGAACATAAGCAACACACTTTGTTGAGCCTGGCCAACCGTAGACGCCTGATTTCTCTACATGACAGAATCAAATTCCAAAAAATAAATAATTGTATAGACACAACATACATTGGATTGGTGGAACCACATCCCGCAGTGTTTTCTCCTTTGAGAAATAAACAATCTCATGCAAATTAACTACATTTACCTAGCGTATAAAAATAACACATCAATTTGTGCATACGAATGTCTATAAGTTACATCCATTCCATAAACTTTGCGTCTTGCTCATATACTTACAGACATTCAGTGTATCTATCTGTGTGTGGGGCAGTATCGCAATGCAACTGCAGAATAAAACATGAAATTCATCGCAATCCTGATCATCAAAGAAGTGAAGTATTTCCACCCTATAGCCACATGAAAGCTATAACATAAATTTGTTACATTATAACATCAGATCCCTACGTGAATTCACAACAGTAGCAGCTACTGGCAAGCAACTAAATTGATTCAGTTTTCAATTTCTGTGTACTTTCCAACTCCTCTAAATAAATATTTGCATTTCTTGTGTGGCAGTTTGTCTTACATATGCTTAAACCCATAATAATTAATCAATTTCACCTAATGTGTCTTTAATGCATTGTATGATAGCATCTAGAGGTATACAGTATATTTAAACATTCACTCTTACAATATCTAAATTTATTCAGTTCAGAACAATGGATATGTTATCCTGGGATCCAATGTGATCATATTCTGAGCTTTATAGTGTTATAGTGTAAGAATGAACGTTTACCTATACTTTAATTCTAGTCATGATCATGTTAACAGTTGTTAGGGTTCGCGATGACAGCCGAAACCTTAAGATTTACGGCTTCAGAAACTACGATAGTCCGACGGAAGCTCATACGTGCAGCACAAAGGCGATTTTGTATAGGTCACCTTCTTACCTTCTCGTCCGAAACAAGGTGCCAAGGCAAGTTAGTACAAGTTGCCTTCTCGCATTCTCTTCCAAAACAAGGCACCTATGTGAATTTGTACAACACAGCTTCTTCCATTCTTGACAAAAACAAGGCGCCTTGGCGAGTAGAACTTTTGTGCTGCATGTATAAGCTTCGGTCGGACTGTCATAGTTTCTAATCCTAAGATTTTGGCTCTCAGTGAGAACCCTTCTAATGAGAAACAAGAAAAATTATAAACTCATAGCTTACATGGTTTGGAGGCTAAGCATTCAATCATTTATAGAATGATTCTCTCATTACGAATGTAGAAATGGCAAAATACAATCGGTATCTGGGAGCTACCTAACACAGCTGATTAAACACAGCTCATATAGGTACCTGGATAACATAAAATAACATTACATATGGGCCCGTATTCCGATAGCAAGGTTTAACTTAACTCAGGTCTAAGTCATTGTTATTTAGACCATTGGTTTAACTTTTGAATAGCCCGGGTCTAAATAACAATGGTTTAGTCCAGGGTTAAGTTAAACCTCGCTATCGGAATACGGGCCATGGTGTTTCAGACTTCTTCTTTTTTTTTTTAAAGGGCACAATATTTTTCTGAATTCTCCCGATCCTTGGTATTTCATTATTCAAGATATACATCTTTGGTCCCCTTTATGGAATTATTAACATTTATCACACTTATATCACTAAAATCAGGACAGACTTATTAAAAAAAAAATTAAAACAATTATTACAAAAGTAAATGTATGACACATGCTATTCAATTATTTGGGTTTGGTAAAAATGAGGGATATATAGTTATAGAAGAGATCATGAATATAAGCATGCCTTTCCATTGACTTGTCAGTGTAGCATATCACATTGTGTTTTCTAAAAAGAAACATCCTCGAGTGACACTTGAGTTCAATTAAAAATGGAAAATAAATGATGGTTTTAAAGATAATCAAAGAATGTTCCAGATACATGCAATACACTGTGATCCTGGCATCCATCGCCATAACAGATCAACTAGTGTCTTCGGTAATATTTCCCCAAATTACAAAGGACTTTAAAAACGACTGCTATCAGTTCTTTATGATAAAAAATCTTTCAGGTACTGTATACTGCTCTATAACATACTCCAGTCTTTCTTAAAGTCCTTAAAATTCCAAGAACAATTAGGTGAAACACTGCCTACCGCCATAATCTACATTTCCCTATGTCATATTTTGATAATCTATTCCCTTCCTCTTGTTTCAAAGAGAATAAATTGAGAAAATGCGTTGGAGAAAATGAAACAACTTTATGTGGATAGTAGAGAACTTATAAGACAAATTTTTAAGAAGAGTATGAGGACCAAATAATTAGCGATAATCTTTTCAGTTGGAGTATGTTTTGAGAGAAAACCCAGAGTGGGAAGTATAAAAACATAAGAAATCTGAGCGATGCAATGAATTCTTTTATTATACAGGGGAGAGAATGGTAAAAATCATCAAAAGAAATGTGATCTCCGTACCACATCAAAGAAATAAATCTACATGTACTTTATATCGAGGTGTTCATGTTAAATTTGAAACAAATTGGTAAGCAACCTACCCACATTTGAGGTGAAATAATCACATCTATTTCTTATTCACTTGATTTGTTATCTTTCTGCTCAGAACTACAAACAAATAAACTCTAATGCATCACAAAGAAGCGAGTGCTGTTCTGGTTCAAACAATTATTTGAAATGTACAATCGGCACTTTCTATCGTACTTTTAAAAAGGTGATAAAAAGCCTACAAGTCAACTTTGGTGTAGCAGCAGGCTATAAGAAGACTTTCAGTGTGCAGCGTATTAAAGAAAGAGTCCTAATCTTAAAATCATGGCAGCTCTGAATTACGATAACAACAAGCCATGTGTATTGTGAATTTTGAGACATTGGTAGTGTTACACCAAGATAAGAAAGAATTGAAGAACAAATTTAAGGAACGGTGTTGGTTCTTGTGTGTAATGATTCATGTAACGCTTATTTAGCGAAAAAAAATTATACTAGTTATTGTACAGATTAAAAAAAAATCACTCTTTATGTCTGTGGTATCTTTGTAAAACACCTCACAGGTCATTAAATTTGTGATTTGAAACGTGAAGTTTGTGACGTACGCAGGATGCAAAGTTCATAACCTGTATTGAGTGCAAAGTTTGTGCACAAGGACACAAATTCCATATCATCCCAGGACTGAAAATTTGCGACCACAGATGAAAAAATTGCATTCTGATTCAGATACCGAGTCAAACTTTAGATCCAGAGCATGTGGACGATAAATTTTGTACTCCTGTGGACACAAACTTTGCATCCCAGATCACAAACTTTGTATCTCAGTTAACAAACTTCAAGTCCCAAATAGCATTATTCATGACCTGGTTGCAAAATTCACAATGCACATAGCTAGTTGTTGAGCATACTTCAGAGCTGCCATATAAAATAGAGTCAAATTAAAAGACATTCAAGGTGACAGCTGAACATGTACAGAATCAAAACAAACTACAATAAATAATAGCAATTAAAAAAAAAAAAGGAACAAAAACATATCAGGATTCCAGAATTGAGTCTTTTTGATTCCATGCACAGTGCAACCCCTTTTTTCTCTACTGTCTTTCATAATTATTTTTTATATGGTACAAGAGAACATATTCCACATATTTTATCTTCTACTTTACATGTTATATACAGATACTTCACATTTTTTTCTTCATTGACTTCTTGCTTCTATTCACTGAATAGTTTATTGTTGAACATAGTTAAAATGAGAATAAGATTTCAAAAGCTTTCCTTGCCTATATCACATACTGTGCTCTATCATCATTTAATTCATATCTTACTGAGGGGTTTGTTACAAAAAAAGGTCATAGATGCAAATTCACCATTATCTCCATATCTCCAGAAGGATATTTCCTACTTTCAATAAGGTGATGATGATCTTGTATTTGTGACTTTTCTGTGCAACAGACTCCTACAGGTTTTAACATTTTGCATTGCCATTGAAATTTGCCAAACACCCATAACTTTTTTTTTGAGAAAAGCACTTGTTCAGAAAAGGGTTGTTTTTTGATCTGATGATAGAAGAAATTATTCAAGGTAAATAATGACGCAAACGATGATGGAATAGGTAATATTGAGTAATAGGTATATTCAACTAACCTTGAATTCATTTGATGATGTTTGAACTAACAAACAACTAATCACCTATATTTTGTCCACTGCAACTGCTGATATGAGCGGGGGAATTTTCTAAAACTATCGGGAAAATTTTTTGAAACATTTCAGAAAGCTACACCTGAAAGGGAGGGATATTGTAGGGGAAGCGTTGGGGAGATCGTTGAAAAGGTGCCCGAAAGTCAGTGCTGGCAAAGTTTTTAGGCGATATAAAATGCTCTCAAATACTCACTAAGGTCATGTTACACAAAGGAGGTTCAACTTACATGGATGGACATTAATAACCATCAAATAAGAAATTAGAACAATAGTCTACAGTATTAATGACAGATGAAATGCTGTCTTGGCTAATTATGTCATATCTTGCTCTAATCAAATATAGCAGAAAACAATTAATTACACTCTCTTATTCAGTTTCCAATGGATGTGTTAATAAAATGAAAGTCATGAATTTTTATTGTAGTCTTTTTTTTTAACAGACTGCGTTCTTCATTATTGATAAGTCTGAAATATGTATTTTCAAATAAATATGTTTTTTAAAACAATTATCTGCCTGAAAAGACTCTCCATTTCTTAGACATAAATCAATGACACAGCATGAAAAAATAAATAGTACAAAAAAATCCACACTTTTTGTTGGTGAAGGAAGGGACGGGCATGTTATTTGAGAACAGGACATTTTTTGGTCACATCAACCTTTTGATAATTACAGCAGCTATATCATTTAAAATTTCAGGTAATTTGATTATAGCAATACAATCGCATATCAGTCACTTTAATTGACTTGATGCATAGTTCAAAAGTGACTAAACGAAACCACATTAACAAATAGCTGATGTGGAAACTTAGCACATCCATTCTCATACCATTCTCTTTATTGTTTAGAAAACAAAGGCTAGCATATCACCTATTTCATTACTTAATTTTCATTAATTTATTTTAGCAGTAAGTTGGTGTTTGCAGTCTTCCATTTCTTTCGGAAGTGATCAAATTCCAATCGGTTGTACATCATGTGCATGCTAGCTGTATGCTTTGTCTGGATTCACAATATATCATTTTGTTGCATCAATAACATAGTCTTTAATCTCTGTTTATTCCACAGCTGATACTGAGTTCTTTAATAATAAAAAAAATAATGAACGACTTTTATATACCGCTTATCCACTCTTCATGAGAATTTCCTAAGCGCTCTACAATTGCAACATAATCGACCTGGCTTGTGGTAAATGAATTCATAAATAGAGCTACAAGGGCATTGGTCATTATGAGACAGTCATAGGTATCATCTCAAATGCATGATAAATTTTGAAGAGAGTTTGGTGAAAGGTTATGTTACCTAGTTGAACTTCCTGTATGTACATGACCTTTGACACAGATTTAAATGTGGCATATCTTCCTATAGTATCTATGCAAGGGAATAAACCTCTGAATATTGGAATAATCTCGCCCCATGATCAGGTCTACATTTCATTCAATAATGGAGCTTACAATTCAGCTGAATAATAAAGATTTGGCTACGATCAAAACCTGAGACCCAATTCACTGGACATTACACCTATACAATGGCCAATTCTATCAAAATTACAAAAAAAGTACGCACTGGTACATCGATACAGGACGATTCTATTTGTATTGATGCATGTGGATTTTTTTTAATGTCCGTTAGTATATCAGAATGCAGTTATTTTACCAGATGAAATGAAACACTAAATGTTACTGTGCACTATGTATCACCCATATTATCATTTGATATAAAGACTATGCACACATTAAATCTCTGTAATTTGAGTTTTCAACTTCATTTGAACAAACCCATACGTTCATCCATTCTGAATGCGATGTGTACTATGTAAACCCATAGGTAGGGTCTATCACATTAATCACCAATATTCACATAAATTAGCTTCTCTTTTTCTGCATCACTCTCCACAAAGTAAGAAGAAATAAAAAGTGATGCAGAAACACTCGTAGTTATAAGTCATATATCACTTGAATTAATATTTAAAAACAAATTCCGTTCTCATTGGTGCAATCTCCTGTACCGCGATGGCTACTCAATGGCACTTATAGCCACGGCACATTCCAATCACCCCGGTCTGGCGATTATATCGTCAAACATCGGGGCTCCCTCTTTTGGCAGTTAAAACGCTATCACGTCATTTCAAACGTAAAGCGAATAAGTTCTGTGGAACCAAACAGCGTGGTCTTGAATAACAGTCTCATCATCTTCATCACGATCCGATGCGGAAGAAGCAACGGTCGATCATGGCGGGCCGAACTGACGATCAGACGGACAAGCCTGGGTTTATCATACTCTATGGTGAGGCAGTAAACAAGATGAAAGCAGGGAACATAACTTTGCGACGATCCTGAATAACGATCCTATACCCTGCTTGTTAAATACCCATATCACGCATCCTAATGGATAAGGTCATAATCAACTTCCAACAGCAGACTGCACAGGTCTTCATAAACCTCCGAGGTAATTGGCCTCGGCAGCTCAAAAAACCCATGCTCCAATACCTCTACATCCAAGTTGAGTTTCAGGCGGGTTTTGCAAAATAAATAAAATTCTAACTCAGATAGGAATGGGTATAATCTGGAGATATTGCAAAAACACCAGCACTTCTTTTCTCTTTTTTTCCCTTCTTTTACTCAAATATCTCATCCACAAACAGCAAATTTTTTGAGTTCTTTTGAGTCTTTTGAGTGGGTGAAGTGATGAAGGGCATGGAGGTTGGAGTGAATATCTTACAAAACATCTAGTAAGTGAAGCATCGGGTGAATACGATGGTGCGATCTGCTAACGTATTGCTACATTACAAATGTGCATACAGGAGTGTAGTTCTAGCGACTTCTTCACGGATGATACTAGATATTCTGTAGACTAAGCTGTGATGATGGCAGGTGTAATAAACGCAACTTACAAACAGAGCTGATGGTATGGAAAGCTTGGAGGACTTTGGACGGTAGTACGCAGCCGCAGGACGCACACTTTCCCCAAAGCATGCGTCGCGTAGCGGCAACGAGCACTACCTAACCCAGATGGACTTGTATCTCGTCGCAGCTGTCATGTTGCTGAATGGTTCCGGCATCACTTCACAAACACAGTTCGTTGGATATCTTCGAGGCAATGTTCTTGAAGGCCATGGAGGTGCCCGATATCCGATTGAAGCGCACCCCGTTGAGCGAGAGGCGCGGCAGCTTGCAAACCTCCATTTCCCATTGGATGAGGTTGTCGCCCCGCCCGTCGCCGTGCACACAGAAGAGTAGATAGCGCTCACGCTGTTCAAAGTCCACGCCGTTGGACTCCAGCACCCGACGGATCTCACCGATGATGGAGTCTGGCTCTTTGGAGCTGGTCGTCTTCATACTGAAGGTAAAGCGCAGCGAGCGAGGCTTCACTAACTCTGAAGGAGGTTGCTCTCTTTCAACAACTAGTGACCTGCAAACGAATATAATAAGAGGGGAAAAATTATCTCCCATCAATCATACACACAGTTCCATAGAAAAAAGTAAAAACAAAAAATATTCCAAGCATTAAACTTTTGTCAATTTTCAAAGTCAATATTAACAAAGGTAAAGTGCTTGCCAAAGTTGCTTCATGTTATGTAGACTATAAAATTAATTCATAATCTGCAAGTAACAATATTTTCAAGCAAGCACTGCAGCCATCAATTCCTTTTCAGTTAAGTTTCATGTTTCATGACCAAGAAAATCAAGAGGTATCTAAGTTTGATAAACCATTTATGTCCATTCCACTTATGATGTTAGCTTATTCATATAACATTATAAGGAACTAGTAGACTAAAGACTTTATTAGTTTAAAATATTCTATCAAATTCCATATTTAAATGAAGATTTTCAGATTCTACTAAATTTTCAAACATATGAATTGTGCAATACCCATTAGTTCATGCACCCACCTTCTGCTAAACTTGGAAGCAAACTTGCTAAATAAGGAGATGTTATGTGGGCCGGCCCTGTTCATGGTTGACGTGTCCTGTGCGCTACCCTGGGCCGCTGCGGGCCCGTTGAACATGGACCGGCGACCTGGGGCACCGTGGAAGGTAGCTCGGTTGACGGTACCTCTGTGCAGCTGGGAGCCCTGTATGGGTGCCCCCCTCCCGCTCGGTGAACCACCTATTTGGTGCCTCTTGTTGGGAGCAGTACTGTGGGGACAGAAGGGAAGGAAAGAGAGGGGGAGAGAGAGAGAGTGCAAGATGGATAATTGACCATTATTAGATCATCTTCACTCAAAGTAGTATTTAATTCAAAGGGGAACCAACCCCTGGAATTATTGTGTTCTCATAGAACAAAAAAAAAAAAAATAATAAAAGTGTGAAAATTTGAGCAAGATTAGCCAATTCATAAGAAAGTTATGGATTTTCAAATTCTCAAGAAAATGATGATTCCTTTATTGATTCTACATTTTTGAAAGATTCATGTTGAAACCTAATTCAGAGTTTTTACATTAATAGATCTTTAAAATTTCTATATTCAAAGTTGTCCACAAGTATGTCATAGATTCTGCTAAATTTTATTCAATAGCACCAATCCCTATCAGCAGTAGGGATCATGATATCATTGAGAATTTGAATGTTCCTACCACTTGAACGAACTGTTCAATTTTGCTCCAATTTTCACAGCTCGCTCATTTGATTTTTCTTCATTTAATCAGAGCAGAATAATGCCAGAAGTGAGTCCCCTTTAAGTTTCTTTCTTCTTTTTAGTACATGTAACATTGTGTAATGTTTGTCTTTCATTAGCTGAATTATAATTATATTAACACAAACACAACAAGAATCAAACTATCTTGGTTAAAAGCCAAACACACACAGCATTGGTGAATGGTATTAAAAAAAGCTATAGAATGAAATTAATAATATGATACAGCAAAGTCCATAGGAATAATTATCAATCACATTATTGCAGGAATATTTGGTGATTTTCAATTTATAACTACAGATGGATTAGAAAAAAACATATATATTAAGTGTTTGTGAATATGATTGCACGTTCAAATATACCCAAAAGACTCCTTGATTGTGAGCAAACTGTGATATCTAAACTTGCGGGTAAAAATTTGATTTGGAAAATGTTTGGACTTTGTTTGGTAAAAAATACCTGAATAGTGATTGATTGGCGAGTAAATCAAATTTTTGACATTTTGCATGAACCAATATAGGATCTTGTATAATTCATAAATCAACTTTTTGTATAATAATGATAATAAAATATTTCTATAAAAAGTACTTGTATTGTTCCTGTTACCAAAAAGGCATCCCAAAGCAATCACTTTTTTTCTTTCTTTAATTCGTTAGGGGCATTGCGGCAAAACTTGATTAAACCAATTTATGATAGCTGAAAAGGATATTGAAATAAATATTAATTCAACATTTCAACCATACAAAATCATTAACTTAAAATAGATAAATATGGTGTTCAAGTTGAATATATTGAGTTAGAAATTGGATGGATTTATCTGAAAAACACATCACCAGCTTCAAATACTGGAAGATTCCTAAAAGAAAATGAACAAAGTTAGTAATATACCCATCATAAACAACATAAAACTCTTTGTGTTAGTGTGCTGAATAAAAAATTAATTTGCAACTCTATAGTTAAAATACAGAAAACACAAATATTAATCAATAAAAAATGGCATTGTCATTGATTAGCAGTAACAGTCGATTTTAATTGGTAAATATCAATGGGAGTAAAAAAAGAGGCTAGATTGTGGTAATTTTGTCGCTCTTCGTAACTTTCACAGAATGATATTGTCAAAACAATTTCTTCTTTTTGAAAATTAGGATATGAATATATAAATAAATGAATATCGATAGACACACAGGAATAAATAATATTCATTTGTTAATCATTTGGCCCCTGAATTACAATATGATATATATAGCAACATTTTTTTCTAAAATACATAGTAACATAGCAATTATTTCTATATTCATGGTGAATGCTGAAATGATGTTATGCAAAGTACACACCATTTAACATAGAATGCACGGCATCCACAATCATACCGTTTTCTTTCAATGAATATACAGCAAAACTATTGGTTAGGCAAGACATAACACACAAACAAAGTCACAAAGTACATCTGTAGCAATCACATATCTTTATTCCAAAATGATCAACTTATTGAAAATGGCTGCCAACTGATGCAATTTTTTTCATATTTAATATCTAAAGTAAATATGCATGATAAAAAAAATTGGTGGGTGAAACTTGATTCCTTAAGAGGGTAATGTTCAATCATGGAACAGAATTGAAAGAACTTGAACAAACGACTGGTAGCCATTCTGAATTAGCTGAAAATAATATAATATATTTGGAAAGGTAGTCTCTGTATACAAAGCTGGCTATACATCAGAATATCAAGACAATACAACAAAGACAAATGGAAATTGACTTAAGCCTTTTAGCAGGATAAAAGTATGAGAAATATCACAAATGATTAGTAAATACAAACACCTGTTAAGAGATAAAATGGTACACAAGAGCTTTACAAAATTATGAAAATATATCCTGATATAAAAGTCATATGGAAATTAAATATCTTTGTGAAAGGGTCCCTTTGGATAATATTTGGGGAAAAATGCAAAAGAAAAGCTTACATCCATTCAGTGTTGAAAGGTTCATTATACCTGCAGATCAATTTTTGAAAAATTACGCTTTTATGTTGGAATATTTATATTCAAAATGAACAAATGGCTAGAACTATGAATGATTACCCTAATAGACTGATATATATGTGATGAATTTACAAAAAGCATTACAACAGAATGAGTTTAAGAATAGCAAAATGATAGCACTATTGATGTTGGAAAACCCATTTCATTTTTTCTAATTTCATAGGAGCAAATACTCACATAAAATGGAATACACTATTCTTAAATCTAAAGTGCTCTGTACATTAAAGTATTTGGATATTCTAATAAAATCTTTCTTGACTAGTATTGCTACATAAATAATAAAAGCACTTGTTTTCTCTCTTTTTTTTGTTGCCACAATTAAAGAAAAAAACCGAATTATCAACATTTTAACCGTCAAAATCATGTGAGAGTAGAAGTTGTGCATTTCCACCATACATGTAGTATGACCTTGGTGGACAAATGCTGATAATGAATAATTTAAATAGCTCTGAAAATGAATTAATATTGATTGTTGTTTGCAATGATTTCATATCAAGTTGCAATTGAGCACAATCCATGTTGCAGAATTTATCTTGATGTGTTTTGAAAATCAAAAGAGCAAAGGTGTAAGATGCATTGTTTCATCGTCTTTAGGCAACTATATTAGCATCATGCCTATATCATTATAAATTGTAAAATTTAATGACAGACTAGTGATTTCATGAAGCGATTAACTTCCTACAAATCTTTTTTTTAATAAACATGTGCTGTCGATTTGTGCCATATATTGCAGGTGAGATATTCACAATGAAAACTAGAAAATTTCTAAAAATGTGCTGACTCTAAACAGCAATTTGTGTGGCATAACAACGAGGCAACAGAAAGTGAAACAATTTTTTAAAAACAATACTTAACCATGATACAGCCAAACCTGTCCAAAGTGGTTATCTATAAAATGTAACATTTAGCGTTGCCAACCCTTCCAGAATACTGAGATTATCTATATATATCCAGTGCTTACTTTCAAACTGAACTCCTGAGCATATGGTTATTATCACCATGTTGATTTCTCTCGTGTTTGATCATTCACATTGCAATTTGTATCCTCACTCATATTTTGGAATAGTAAGCATCTCTGAAAATGATGGTGATGATGATTGCCACATTCTTTCATATTTCTTGCTTTTTAAAGCAGATCTTTATTCTCCACTCTCCATTCTGTTATTTCTTTTTCTTCTGTGTAAGCGCATAGGGACATGCTATGGCTATGTGTTATGCGCTATAAAAGAACTGAATATTAATATTATTATATTTTTCTGCAAATCCAGTGCCTTTATTTAATATGCAGGGTTCCCACTATTTGCGGGAAATAGAATTTTATGATTTCTTTTTTTTCTTTGAATCTTCGAAATTCAATAATTTACTCATCTCAACATACTTTTGACACATCCTCAATTACCAAGTGAATATTCTGTCAAATTCTCTATTTCTTCATTTGAAGGACTTTCATCGAATTCCCTGATTTTTCCCCGCCTGCAAAAGTATGCTAATTTTCCAATTTCAGCTGTATAGTGATTAATATCAAATTTCTGTACTAATATATATTCAGATAGGACAACTGTCTTGGAATATATATCAATGGCGATATAAATCAAAATGTAAATAACCAAACCCCCAAACCAAATACATATTCAGAACCTATAACATTCCTGGAAAATGTACTGGAATATAAATTAAAATGCAAATAACAAAAATTCTGAGCCACAATTTTTTTATAAGAGAAAGCATGATGACAACCAAACACTTAACCAAGCAAGCACTGAATTTATACAAAAATACATCTCCTCAATATTCTGGGACAGTTGGCAAAAATGCATAATCCATACTTTGGCATTTCTGCTACATTCAGGATTGACTGTATCACGGAAAATGGTTTGTTAAGTGCAGCCAAGGGTGATAAACGGTAGAAAGAAAAACAACAAACAGGATAAGACAAAGGATCTCACAACATAGCAAACAAATAAACAAACACCAAGAGACAAACAAGAAAACCAGAGCTCATTCAGAAACCTCCACCCCTCCAAAAATGTTCCTAGTAGTACGGGAATCTTTTTATTGCAGCATTATGGACTTTTTGGGGGGAGGTGGGGGGGGGGGAAGAAAAAGGTCCCAATAGCAAAAAGAGGGTGCTTAGATGACTCGTTTTGAAGGTGGTTGACGAAGGGTTTGGAATCTGACATTGTACTGTAAGTCAATCAGATCTATTATTTAATGGGCTAGCACTCTATTTGGATTAGAAACACAAATTTTATTTTGAAAATTTTCTTTAAAAAAAATTACTTGAACAGATATTTTACTGTGATTTTTTTTCTTTGTTTTGTGGGGGGGGAGGGGGTGAAAAAAAGAAGGTCAGGGTCAGTCAGGGGAAGGCAACAGAACAATTTTTTTGGGGGGGGGGGGCATTAGATAAGTAAGATAACATTCTCTAAACATTCCCCAATGTTGCAATCTACCAGAAGTCTACCAGGGAGGGGTACAACCAAAGGCAGGGACCAAACTGAAGGGAGGAGGGGGACGAGGGGGTGAAAGTGAGACAGGTGGTTTTGAAAGAGGCAGCTCTAGAATGGAATCAAAAAGAGAGAGAGAGATGGGAATGTTGGGCAATAAGGCTCACCTGGGCCGATTACTAGGGTCGTCAATGGGCGGGAGGATTGCCCCTTTGACGGGATGACTGGACGATGAGGAGGATTTCTGATGTCTTGTCGACCTAGAGAACGTAAAATCATTCAGCATTGTAATTGAGGCCCTCCGTGGTGAGAGAGCAGAGGGATGAAATCTCAACTTTTATCATTCCCTTGCACTCCAATCGTAAGAGAATCAGTCAAATGTGATGTCTTTTCTATTCTTAACAACATATAATTCCAGGTATTAAAAAAAAGCTGTGATAATTCTTCAAAATATCAAATTTTTAATTTTTTCCATTATCAATTATTCATGACGAGTTCCCCAGGATACGCAGTGAATACAATACGTACAGGTGGTGGCAGTGGTGCTGGAACACTTTCATTCAGGCTCAATCTCACTTTTGACTTTATAGCCAATGTCTGATGAGCGTTCATAAAATTGGAAAGACAGTCCATGCATGCAGAGGGAAGATGCTTGTCCGGTGTTAAGCTGGCACTCGACTTACGCATATGTTAGCATCAGCTAAGCACCTTCCTACGGTACTTATTATTTTTTTTTGGGGGGGGGGGCGTCTTTCAAATTTCATGAATGCTAGGTGGATATTAGCTATAAACACAAAAGTTTGATTGAGCCTTTGTACAAAGCTTCGGAGCTTCTTGCTAATGTTAGAGGACAAAATCTTGCAGCCCAAACTTTTTGTGACGAAACTGTTCCAGCACAACTGGGTGGTGGGCTCGGGACATAAATGAATGGGGGGAGAGACATAACATATAGGGGGATAAATAATAAATAATAATAATGTGGTCCAGCTCAAAAAGTGGTGATAAACTTAAAATTGGGATTATATAATGACTTCCACTCATAAGTGAGGTTTATATGGCTGCACTCATCTACGATAAATTGTCCAAATATGGTGAAATGGATTGATGCAGAAAATAAGAAAAATGTCCACATTGCTAATTAATTCCCGGAAATTTTACTCCTGAAATCTTGCTATTTTGACAAAATTATCAATTTTGATAGAAATATAAATGCTATATTACTTGACATGAGATGCTCGTTCACAAGCCTTAAGATAAAGCAAAATAAAATTGTATCTAGATACAAGATACAAGATATATGATTAGTTCACGCAAAATTGAACTTCCACTGGCTTTGAGAAGAGTGAATGAAAAGAATGATAGAAATATCACAACTAATGAATAGCAAGGAGCATTCCTCCTTCTGCACCATTCCACCATATTTGGCTAGCTGTCTTATTCAACTAACACATCATTCTGAATAAATATGCGGATATGTATAATTGCACATGTGCACACCATACATGTATATAATTTATCATAAATTCTAAGACAAAACAATCACAATAGGGGATCTCTGTGTCATCTGACTGATAATTAAGATGTACAAAAATAAATAAGGATATTTACTTTATCTAAATATATTTCTCATTACTTTATGTTTGACCGTAAGAATCATGACATTTTTACTACCAGAATGGTTAAGAGGTTTGCATAATTGAAAGTTACAAAAAAGTTTAAGATTGCATGGTTCTTTAAGTCACAAACAAATTCAAAATGATTGGAAAACGTCTCCACCTTTCGATTAGTATGAGCTCCTTGAATGCCATGTTAAGGCATCAATCATATTCACTTATTGTCCAATTTTCCCAGGATTGTAGAATCAATATTGCACTTATATTCATTCTGTTGAATGACTATCTATATGCTTAAACCGACAAGAAAAAAAATTGGGACACTTGGCAGGTATGCATACTTCCCTTCCATTCCAGGAACCTGTTTCATAAAGCAGTTCGTAGAGAAACACACAACTCTAAGAATGACTGGTGACCCTTTCTCAAGTACGATTCAGCAGCAGGGGGTATCAAAGAGTGCAGGAAGGGTCACCGGTCATTGGTAGAGTCATGCGTAGATCTACCAACCGCTTTATGAAGCACAACCCTGATGTTACCAAATGATACTCCTTTCACCCATGAAGTAGAGACAGACCTTGCAAAAGCTTCAATGGGGTTTGAAACAAAAAATACTCAGGGAATCATCATGTTCAAATACAATAGCTGGGTATTTTTCCACAAATAAATGGCCCAAATATCTCCTTTTAATAATAAACTCCTTTTTAAATTCTGCTTTACCCTTGCCTCCCTCCATGAAGTGGAAAACTTTGGCTTGTAACTGCAATAAGCTAGCCCAGCCATGTAAGCTTCAAAGATTGATGAAAACAATCACCAATTGCATGAAATGATCGCCCCAATATGCCTTTCAACCCTCTTGGCACTGCATCATTATTTCAGGAAAGTATATATATGTTAGCTGTGGGAAGAGAATAGTGAGAATTATTTAGCTGCTTCCTTACCTTTCACTACTACCATTGGTTCTACTTGAAACAGCGAAATCCCTCTCGCCGACAACATAAGTGTTTCTCCTACTCATACCAGGAGGAGTCTAAAAGACGGAGAAAAAAATTATATGAGGAGTTTGGGAAGAGGAATACCTTCAATGGGATATCTGTAGAAACAGTTACAAAACAGTCGTGATGGGAAAATCAATAGAAGTTAATGTAATATTGTAAATTCTTTTAACAGTTTCTGGTGTAGACAACACTTTCATTTTCAGCAAAGATATAAAAGAAAAAAATGAGACAATGCTATTTCTTACAATTTGATGAGAATATTCAATTCATTCCAATTGATTTCCATGGCAATAAAAGAAGGAAAATCTGCCTCTGGATTGTAATCCCTAATTTAGACAGAACACTTTGGCTGCATAATAATAATCAGATTTTAGTCAGAGAGTGCCTCATAGCTTGCTTCTTGAACATGTACTTCCATTTGGTAGAAATTACAAAGGCATTAATTGATGACTTCTGTGAAGCAAGTACGTATGAAATTTTGTCATTCTTAATATGATTTCAGATAATAAAAGGTCTTCCACTGGAGCTTCTTTAGTCACTAAATTTATTTTTATTTTTGTGTTACCTTGCTTGGCAGTTTGTTGGCGCTCTTTGGCGTGGATTTGGTTTTCCTATCTGGTATATCGGAACTGTTTGGATTGTTGGCCGTGCCGGACTGTGAGCTGCTATCCTTGGACCCGATGGCACCGTGGCTGGAGCGCCCTCTATGTGGAATGCCCATGTTCTCCTTCAAACTACTGTCCATGTGACGCTTATATGAATGTTGCCCTGTGGTAGCGTGGAGGAAAGGGGATAGTTTGTTGAGTATTGTCAAAACAAGCAAGATGTTTTCCAAATTTCATAATAGGAAATGTACAAAATAAAATAACTGGCTCTGTTTAAA
This sequence comes from Temnopleurus reevesii, assembly GCA_036244855.1. Classification (NCBI taxonomy): domain Eukaryota; kingdom Metazoa; phylum Echinodermata; class Echinoidea; order Temnopleuroida; family Temnopleuridae; genus Temnopleurus; species Temnopleurus reevesii. Next base: position 50,262 of record BQKZ01001967.1, read on the forward strand.
CAGGGACTCTGCATTCTTCAGATTTTCACTTGACCCATGAACTACTAGAATCAGGTAGTCCCTGGCACAGAGTCTATGGGAATTGCAGAATGCAGTAGTCAATGGGTCAACATGAAAAACAACAACAAAGAAGTCATATTTTTTTTTAAACAGAATATTATGCAAATTGGGGAAACTGTTCAAAATGGAATAAAAGTTGCTTACTGTCTTTGTTCATGGTGAATATTATTAGATATAACTATATCTCAAAGGGCCTTGCTAACTTAAAGTGAAAAAATAGCCTTTTGACCAATGAATAATATATTTCTGGCTACCACACTCATGCTTGCACTTTGTCTCTCTGTGTGCTTGGGAAATCTTCCTTGCAATGTGCAGTGTTATGACACAGCAAACACGTAATTGTTCATGATCAAAATATTATCATCTAAAACACCATGGTATCCCAAAAAAGGTGGCTAAGATTCCAAACTCCAATTTTACATGTAGAATGAGAACGAAAAAAAGTCTGTGATGTGACTTCATAGTAGTTAAACTACTCATGTTACAATAGATAATTGATTGTTGGTACCCTGAGTACTTTATAAAACATAACAAGTGTACTCCATATAATTCATAGAATGATAATTACATGCCATCATTAAAATTTACATGGAAAATATCAAAATGCCAGCAACTGTACTTGAAAATAATTTCATAAAGTGAAAGCATCAGTCATCATAAAAAATATATTAGTACCGGAGGAAAATATAGACAGCTTAAATATACATGTTGCAAATTGATGAAAATGTCAAGCAAAATATGAATACATTTGATTTATTACAAATTAGTTCAAGAAAGAATCATAATGTTATGCAAAGTTTAGTAGCCAAGGATATTGAGCATGCAAGTAACATATTATTTATATATTTTGACATTTTCTTTACCATATATCTCTCCTTATTTGAGGGAAAAATTATGATGAACTTTTACTGATATTGTAAATATCATGCAAATAAAAGAAATTCTGAAACTTTTTTTTTCAAATGAATTTTATAGAAATGGGGCAAGTTTCACATTTGTCTCAAACACATTGCATGTAATTGATTATAAATGAATGGCATACATTTATAGCAATGTGCAGCTCTCATGAAATTTCATTAAATAACCTAAATTCAGAACATGTCAATTCCCAATACAAAATACATCGCTAGCATTCATTGTATATTTACATGCACTTTATTTCAAATCATTGCCCAGTCACATCACCAATATGTGCAAGCAACCTTGACTGATTAAAAAATTTGAATGACTGATAAAAAAAAACCATTTATTGAAAACAGATGGACTTGTGTAAATGATTCGAACCAAGAAACAGATTTCTTGCTTTGATGGAAGACTAAAATCACAGAAATTAGCAACTTAATGGTCTTTAAGAAATGTATCATAATGTAAAATGAAGAAAGCCCCACCTCTGGATATGGTTGCTTGGAGGCTTCTTTTTTTTTCCTTTTTTTTTTTTTTTTTTTTTTTTTGGGGGGGGGGGGGGGAAGTGTTTGATTTATCTAACAGTGGTCTTATCAATGTGACTGGGCATTGATTATTTAGGACATGCAGGATGACTTGCTCATATACAGTGGAGTGGATTGCCATGGTTTGCTGTTGCAAGAATTTAAGCATGAGGGACAAAGATAATGTGCTTTACACAAGTGCATTTTTAACACAGAACTTTTGTAGCACAGCAAAATGCTTTAAAAACCCTTAAAAAGTACCCCTACCATTGCTAAAAATTTGGGGATGTCTAACAGCAAACCATTTCATATAGTGTACGAACAAGTCTGATTGACCTAATAGGCCGGTTTACTAATAGATTCAAATTCTTGCCAACGACTGTAGACACGTGATATTGATAAGACCAGTTAGTAACAACTGACTACAACATCCTGTTAGCATATATTGCATGTTGCTATGTCAAGCAAGCCTCGTGCAAGCTTTCTGGTAGTCAAGAATAATCTATGAGTATAACTAAGGCAAAAAATTTGAATGTACTAGGAAACATGTCTATTTATTACAAGAAGCATGCACTATTTTTCTTAATCACCATTTGGGTTTAACGAGAAGTTTAAAAAAACATGTATTTTTCATTCAAACATAAAATACAACAAAAACACCCATGCTTGTTAATAACATCATAAAAATTCAAAGCAGTCTAGATAGTCCTTTGCAATGTCTGCAAGTGAAAACTTCCTGAAAAACTGCAGTAAACAAACAAATGGATTAATTGAAAAAAAAATCAAACAAAACAAAACTTGGCTTATATTCCAAGAGAAATTAAACCACCATCCGATTTTTGCTGCTTTGGGTTGTAGGAATGAAAAAAGTTGGTGTAATTTTAAATATTTTTTTAGAGTTTACTCGTTGAGAACAATCTCTCATCCATAAAGGCATGAATTCAAACATGCGAGCCACATGTAGGTTGCAACAGAAAGAGAGATAAAAATAAAGAAACACTTATATAGATAAAGCTTGGACTCAAGACCATTTTCATATTCAAACTTATCCTAGTCAAAAATATACTAAATAGCACCCCCAAGAATATAAATATTTATTGGTTTTGAAAAACTTATTCATCCATGGGGCAGTGTTCAACCAAGTTAAAAAAAAAGACTTTAAGAATTCATTCAAGAACAACTGGTATTAAGTTCTTGTGCATGATAATTTAATATCCTGGGCCCCGTATCTGAAAGGTTTGCGATTAATCGCTATTTGATTTTGCAATCAATTGCAAACTTTAGTACATGATTTACCATTGAATTGCGATTGATATCAATCGCTATCAGATTAGCAATTAATCGCAAACCTTTATGTTACGGGACCCAGTTCAAGAGCTGAAAGCAATTGTTCTTAAATTTGTTTGTAACTTAATGAAATAAAACCCAAATATTTGTCATCCATATTGATGAGATGCAATTAAACACAATCTATGAACAGAAATGTGTACAGCCGTTTGTTTTATGAATTAAAAAAAAAACGATTGATCAATTTTAGCTGCCTTCACGATTATGAATGATAAATTATTGTTTTATAAGTATTTTCCTGTTGAGCAAGAAGAACATGAATAAATATGTTTTTTCTCTTCTTTTTATTTCTCACTCTCTTGTAAAAGTAGAAAATAATGAACATTTCAGCTGGAAAAAATATTTCTTATACAAGTTGGGCATTATGGTTTGATCTATTGAGATACACATTTTAGGAATTATTTTGGAGGCCAACATTTAGAAAAGGGACCGGCTCCCCCAATGCTAAATTTTTTAAAATAAAGTTTGTGTAACTTAAAATGTAAGGAAATAAGTCATTGTTGATATTAAAAAAGGGTCTACAAATTTGCAACAGAAGTTCAAAACACATGTAGGCAGAATAAATACAAGAATACATGAAGTACACTACAAACAGATTATTGATGCATCCACCAACAGTCATTTTTATACATTCACTCAATACTGTATTTAAGCCAATATTTTATTGTACAGATATTTTTCACGATTTTGGAGCAGTACAACACATAGGTGTGTTGTTATTTTCATGTTTTTTGACAGTTTTGTACAGACATGAATGTGCATGATACAGAGTAGAAATTTTTGCGAGGCCAAGAGCGCTTATTTCTCAAAAATAAAACTAACACAAAAATTTCAGCTTATACAGTATAGACTAGCTATATAAAACCCTAAAACTTTCAGAATCTATACTAAATTCTTCATAAATTCAAATCTGATTTGTCTTGAATGTACCAAGAATCTCTGTGTCCTCCCACAGAGTTGAAAGAATCTGACTGTTTTGTATAATGTTGAAGATTTTAATAGTTCCCCCATCCTTTTTTTCTCTCTCTCTCTGTCTCTCTCAGTCAGTCTGTCTGTCTGTATGTCTGACTGTCTCTCTTTTTCTCATTCTCTTTCACTTTCTTGCCCTCCCTCTCTATGTTCTCCTGCAATTTAGATACTCCCTTTCTTTACTTTAATTAAAAACAACTTTAAAAACTTCATAACACAAAAGAAATAGATAAATATTTGAGCAATCAAAAATATTCAGTATAACAATTACTTCCAGAAAATAATGAGAGCAAAAATGAATGAGTATAGTAGTATACCTAACTTGAAAAACTGCCATTTTATGTAAAAATGAAGCAAGGATCTATTGGCTGCGTCAAGATGAAGTAGAAATTTGATTGGCTGCATCAAATATTTTTACAAGAATGATTTAGTTGCAATGGAATTGAATTAACAGAGCAGTTGCAACAAGTAAACAAACCCAACACCGTTTTAGGAAATAGATTAAGAGAAAATGATGCTGAATGGATAGCAAAACTTGGTCATCACAATCATTACAAAGCCCTTCTAAATTTGAAGGGCATAAATCAGGCCCAATATATAAACATTTCAAAACAGTTTCATTATCAAATCCCCCTGTAGGAGGAATAGCCTCATGTACTAGTCATGGGATCACTCTACCTGGTAAAATAAAGTAGGATAAGGAAAATAAAAGATGAAGGAGAGGAAAGATAAATTTACAAACAAAATCGTTAAAAAGACAAGGAAGGGAAGGTAAAGAAAAAATGGAAAAGAAAAAATTGAGAAGGAAAAAGAAAAGAAAAAAGGAGGGATGGGTGAAACTGGAGGACGGATAGGAAAAGGAAAGGTAAGAGGTAAGACAAAAACTAAGTTAGAGCAAGAAAGAGAGGGGAGATGTACAGAAAAGAAAAGCAAAGAAGAAAAAAGCAAAGAGAAAAGAAAACAAGAGAAAAGACAAGAGAAAAGAAAAGAATAGAAGAGAAAAGAAGAGATAAAAGAAAAATGCAGATGAGAGATGGAAGAACAAGAGAAAGAAAGAAGAAAGGGAAATAAAGAGAGGAGGCAGTAAAAAACATTTCTTCATTTTTTTGCATCATTCAACTCACCATTAAAGCTGCCCCTGGCTTCATTTGGACAATAAAAATAGAGAGCAAAGTACTAAAAATATATTGAGTTATTCTGCTGATATATGATCAGAAAGAGCGTATTTAGTACCAAGCATAATGGGAGAATTACGGTCGTTTATGATTGATATAAAAATGACCCTGCACGGCAAAGCAGGCACTATAATGCAAAGAAGCAACGTTAGCATGGCATTCATATCCGCCACCAACAAAAAACCGTCACCATATTTCTCATTCCATGATTTAATCTGAATTTATTTATTTATGAGATGAAGCATTGATTCTTATAGCACTGCACGGCTGCGGGAATCAAACGCAGGGGGTTTATACTGGCGATGTTGCAAGAGCGGGCAGCCAGCGTTATATCTTTGTACAAACATGAGAGAAAACTTTGCTCAAAGCGTTAGTTTGTTTTAAAAAGAGCGATAATGACCAGCAGTTTGTTAGAGGTATATGAGCCCCACAGCATGACGCATGCAGAAAAATCAATATTATGATGAAATCGAAGCAAAAAATGATTGATTTCCTTCTCAAAGTATCATCACATGATGCTAAATTCAAGTTTGTCGAAGATCCCTACCATTTTATTTGCAAAACTGCGATATGGGTGCATGTTTCATTTGAAAATTTTTCATTCACAGCCACCAAAAATTGACTTTTCAAAGAGTAACCAAAAATAATTGATATCTTTATATCACTTACTTGGCCTTGTTATGACTTGGTTAAGGAGAAAAATAAGACAAAGAAATTAACAGTTTCTAATTCCTTTAGGGACATTGAACGTTTTCTACTCGCATTTATTCTGTTTTCTGAGCATTCTTCATTTGTGGTATTTTGTTTAACTTCTAACATTAATACTTTGGGATTGATTATATTAATCATATTTGCATGGACATTGCATTCAAGTTTAGTTTTAATTCATGGGCATTTATAATAACCAGGATTTCAAATTAGAAGAAATAATTTGATACCTTGACAAAAGTTTTAGCAATAAATCATTCATTTATGAGGGACTAAGGGATGGTGCTATTAAAGTTAATATTTACTTATTTTTGCTATTATGATGTATATTCTTCTTTTCTAATATTTCTATATTCTATGATGAGCATTCAACTCTTATCCTATAGAATTGAATTTATCGTGCTACTCCAAAATATATGTCACTGCAACTATTTCTTGTGGAAAAGGACATTCTGGTTTTTAGTGCTTGTCTAAACTAGTAACATTGAATTTCAGTTGTCAGCTCTACTAAGCAAGAATGATTTTTATCTGTATATTCATGCTACTGCTCTTTCTTGAGTTAATGAGTATACTTACAACTAAAGGGTATATATTCCCAGACCCATGGATATAAAAGACTAAGGGGGTGTTGCCATAAACTTGCAATTGATGGCAAATTAATTGCAAATTAGTTGTAAATTGTCAAACAAATTTTTATTGTCGCAAGGAAAAGCACTTTTAACACAACGCACATGAATCAATGATGTTCATTGGCGCATTCCAATCAACTGTAACTTGTGATCAATTGCAACTTTCAAACACCCCCATAGTCCTGTGTAACTATTAAGAGATTGTTTCGTACAAAAAAAGGTTTGCACTAATTCCAACCAGTTGGATATGAATTTAATTTTTAAGTATATTAATGAACAACTCGATGGATGCTACACTTTAGATGATGTTACTACACCCATGGCAGTGTTTCATTAAAATACAAACAACTTCAAGAATAACTGATATCAGTCCTTGTAATGAATGATTGAGAATCTTATGAGTATTACACTCAATAATGCAATCCAAGTTTACAATCATTGATAACTCTAACAACGACTCAGTGAAACACTGCCCAGGTCTAACGTCTAGAAGTATAAAAACACAATTGTGTTATTCACTCAATCTAATTTATATGTGAAACATTTTTAACAAACATGCTTTTTTATTTTTCCTACAGCTACTGAATGTTATAAGAGATAAATCCTTTACTTGAAACAACCCACGCAGGATTACAGTACCAATAACCAAATTAAGACACACACTTAGACAAAACAAATACAGGGAAAACTTACAATCTAAAAATATATATAAAGAATTAGAGAAAGCTATATGACTAAATAGAATAAGTTAATGCAAAAATGCTATGAAAATAGAAAAATTGCCAAGTGTATTATAAATGAACAAGAAGAAAGATAAATGCTAAAGAAAAAAAGAAAGAAAGGGAAAGAAAAGACGGAAATGAAGATGTCATACAGAAGACTACTTTATAAGACCAACGAGTATGAACGAGAGCAATGAAAGTCAGAAAACAGTGATGCTAAGAGTTACACAGAAAGATCCAAAGACAAGCAGGCTCACCAAAAAATGACAACAAATTGAAGCACTGAACAATAGCTACAGTAATAGAGCTATGAAACTACAGGCAAGGCATTCATCACGATAAGGCCAAAAATAATGATTGTTTGGTTGCCCATGAACAACTTTTTTTGAGAAAAAAAGCGTTGGTTGGTCACATAAAGGTTCTAACTTTTTTCTTCAAATTTTTGGAAGACATTTCATGTAAAGGATAAGACAGAGAATGAAGTGAAAATCCAAAAAATGTCTGATAATTACTTATCAAGTTACATTGCACATGTTTATCTATGTTCTTCACATGATTTTTTACGTTGAGTGAAACGGGGGAAAAACGATTCATGTCAGACCATTTTCAGAAGGTCAGTCGATTGGGGGGGGGGGCAACCAAACAACTTTTTTTGAGGCCTTAGAATTGCTGGATGAAGATTCATGATACTAATAAGAAGGTATGAGATTAAAAAAAGATAGAAATAGTTGCATATCCGGTGGATTTCATTACCTCTTTTCCTGACGACTAGAAGAGAGTAGATGAGATGGAGGTATATATGGAAAGAGACCAGAAGAATGCATTTGTGGATGAGACAAAGTTCTCGTAATAAACTCAATATACATCATGTTTCCCCCAAATCATGAATTCTTAATCTAAATGACGGAATCGGCCAGTGAAAGGCATGTTTCTTCTCCGCGAGTTTGATTGTAGTGGTAGATGGTGATATATTTCCAATGAAATATAACTATTAATCTCACTCCCCCACCAATGAAAGTGCGGAAACGAGAACCACGAGAACTTGCATGGGTGCCGCCAAAAATGGTTGTATCACAAACATCAAAATATTGTAATGATGTAATTGTTGAATGAGGTGTTAGGTTAGGTATTGTTACTCTTATTGGAATATTATAAATTTTAGGTTATATATCCTGATAATGATCACTGTCATTTTATTAGCCAAGTAATATTTGCAAAAAATACAATAACAATTATTAAGTTGGAATAATACAGGACACTCGGATGTATAAAATGATAAATGTAAATACAAAAACACACAGAGTATTGATATAATTTGGTTCCTATAAATGGAAGGGGTATCTTATATTTAATTTGAGATTAGTCAATAACGCTCCTTAGATTTGAGAAAGGGTTCTTGGCGGGGTTTCAGCGCAACAGCTTTTAAGCAATATCTCGTGATTCAGTTTCTTTTGGCAAAAGCATTGCGTGCAAAATAAAGGAGGAAAAACCAAAATAAACAAAACAGTTTGGGAAATAAATTGAGAAAGGTAAATAAAACTGCTTGCATGCCCTTTGACAAGCCAACGTGCCTGAAGGTGATGTGATCCATCTTCACAAAATGAATTTTGGGTAAATGCACGAAAGAGATAACTCAAAAAAGAGATGGAGTGTTTCAAACACAACAAAATGACATGCCAAAACTGACCGTAATTCTCGCCGCCATGACTAAATCGTCTCTCTTTCTGATTGGATGGTACGGTGCGCTGTTTCTTACCCTGGGAGGACGGTGATTGGGTGATGGAGGAGCTCAGGTCGCTGACGGTGCGCTGCGGTAACGAAAGACAGCTGCCCGACGTCGAGTCTGCATCTTCAGCCTGCTGGAGGATGCAAGACAGGTGTGAGAGAGGTGGGGAGAAATGGGAACAGA
>BQKZ01001967.1:60552-70603 GCA_036244855.1 Temnopleurus reevesii
ATAATAATAATAATAATAAACACAGCATTTGTAATGCACCATCTATCTAGTTAAACTATTCAGAGGTGCAGAGGGATACAGTTATACAATAGAAAGATATGGATTTGTGATTATGTGTGAGTACAAATATTAACAAAAATATGACAGAAACAAATAGGATTTTAATTGTTTTTTTAAGGTTTCGAGCGAGCTTGCTGATCGGATCCCCAGTGGGAGAGCATTCCACAGAAATGGAGCTGATGCAGAAAATGCTAAATAAGGATAAATTTGTCTTTTGAACTGTGAGTTGTTGTTTGTTTGAAGAGCGCAAATTTCTTCCTGGTACATATTCAGAAATAAGGTCTTGCATATACACAGGAGACTGACCATGCATTGTTTTCCATGTGTGAATTAAGATCTTATATATTATCTTTGGTATTTCTTTCCCCAATTTCTTATTTTGTCATCAACCTATTTTGTCATTATCACAATTACTTACACTAATTATTCTATTCCACAATTTGTATTTCTTAATGTAAATTTGATGTAAGAAGGGGCATGCATTTTACAAGCCTCGTTTTTTCTGCATGCCCCTCCATTTCTTTAGCGTAAGAGCTCCGCTTTTCAGATATTATGCATTATTAATTCATGTGTCACTGAGAACATGTGAATATTATTATTTCTGTTGCAAAACATTATATTTCTTGTTCAAACTGTGAAAATATTATTTAAATGGAAAAATACATACAAAAAATCAATATCAAAGTTTTATCAAAGTAATAATCATAATAATAATATTTTGGATTTATAGAGCGCCTTATCATGTCTGCGACCTCTCAAAGTGCTCTCAAATATTTTACCCGGTCACTGGATAGCAATTCAAGCCTAGCCATATAGGCGCACACATCATCAGATAATATGTTGCTGTCTCATACCGGTCCCCAATCACACCTGGGTAGAGTGCAGCTTTGTAGAAAATAATATCAATAAAATTCATGTGTCATTTCCAAAATCACCTACACCAATACCTTGCGATAAAAGAATATGCAATTTTAAGTGTGGTGTACATACTATGAGAAGACTCTGCTTGCTCCTCCAAACTGACTATTAATGCTTGAACTCAGATAATTTTACTTTTCAGTTTTGATTAGCAGTTTTAGACATTGACAAAACATTTTCAACACTTTGCTGTATATTTCTATGTGAAAAGGTTGATAAACAAAACATCTTTTGCATAACAATCATGCTAAAATGCATAGAAAATTGTGATGCGGTACCAAGAAAATTATTCCCTGTAAGAGCTCTTTGAACACCAAATCAGTATATTGAAATTGAAGACCATTTGGCAGTGAGAAGTTGGATAGCTGCCTTTTTTCCTCATACACAGTGATTTCTATATATGGGTGGCAAGGAAAATCAGAACACCAAAAACAACCAATTTATTATCCTTTGAAAGGTTTCTAACAAAGAAACCTTTGAAAACCATTCTAATATCATTCTAATAACATGTTTTTACATATTCATTTTCATAAACCATTATTTGTTTGCTTATTATCTGTATGCACCAAGAGTGTCCCTTATGCCTCAGTCACATAGAGGCCTCGACTGTACACGATTCAACACAACTCTTTGTTCGAAGGCAGTTAACTCTGATCGTGTTGTTGCCGGCCTCTATGTGACTGGGGCCTTAGCATATTAGTGTGCTTTATAAATATCATTTAATTATCATCATTACTATGAATATGATACGTATTTGTGCAGATTGAATAGCCCAAAATGTTATTTTGCTCTAAGCACCTAATATTAACATCTCGATCTTCCAAGAAATGAAGATAGGAGCATTGTTCGAGGAGCAACTGCCATGTCACCTACCTCCAACATGGCCCTCTTGGCTGGATTTAACATTAGAAACCTCTTGAGTAGATTCTCACAGTCCGTTGACATGTAGAATGGAATCCTATACTTCCCTCGTAATACCCTTTCCCTTAGTTCCTGTCAGGTGAAACATTATTCAGATAAGAAAAAAAGAACAAAACCAAATTAAATGAGACTGATTGATAAGTATGTTATTACATAAATTTGTATCAAGACCATGGATACTCTATAAACCATCGACAAGCAACAAATTTTATCATGACATTTTCTGTGAAATTGTCTGTTTTATTTGGACAAGTGGAAAGTCTCTGACAAAGACATAGTAGATAATGGAGGAACACAGTTTGTCAGTTCTTACATGCTACATGCAACAGGCCTTTTATCACAAATGGGAGGGTGGTAAAGGCTCAAATTTTTGTACCGGTTTTTGGAAAGGTATCACTCCAAAATCCAACAGCAATGACAAATTTCCTCTGCTCGTAATTATTTCTAGTTTATGAGAGCAAGGCTTCTTAATAATGCTAAAAAGCTGATTGACATAATATTATTCCACCTCATTTGAAAACTCATTTTTAGGCCATCAATAAAAACTCTACATAACATCTATTGCAGTTTACATTTAGTAGAGTAATTGCACTTAAAAAATCCCTTTACTTTATTATTATCATTATCATTATCAGTATTATTAATCTTATCAGTATCATTATCATTATCATCATCATACTCATCATCATCATCATCATCATCATCATCATCATCATCATCATCATCATCATCATCATCATTATAATTATTATTATTATTAATGTTATTAAAACAAATTGCAGGAGAAATCGATATAATTACTTCTCTCCCTTCTTCATTGAATTTCGACTACAAATTAATTACATCAAATATCGTCTTCCTCGCTGTCCGTACAAAACCTACCTTGAGATTTTGACCATCGAACGGTAATGACCCGCTGACCAATGTGTACAAGATGACCCCTAAACTCCATACGTCCACCTCCGGCCCGTCGTATTTCTTGCCTTGAAACAGTTCTGGAGCTGCATAGGGCGGACTACCACAGAATGTATCCAGCTTACAGCCGATTGTGAACTCGTTGCTGAACCCAAAATCTGCTATCTTGATGTTTAGGTCTTTGTCGAGTAGTAAATTTTCTGCCTGTTATGCAAAAAAAAAGAGGTAAAGGTACATAAGTGTATGTTAAATCTATAGTTCATGTTTGAAGATACTGAATAAAAAAGAGAAAAATATTTTGCATGAAATTACATAGTTCTTACAATATATCTACATCATGGAAATTATCTTCTATGAGACCAGATCAAAGGTAAAATATAAATTAAAAATGGCAAAATATAACAAAAAGTGTTTGAATGTAGAAACATTACTTGTTTATCAGCAGTATTTGAGAGATTATTACATTAGCACATTTTCTTGGTTGTGCATCATGATTCAAATTTCAAAAGTACATTGAACATTAAAATAAATGTCAAGGATTGGGGAAATTCATCCTCGAAAGAAAATGAAATGGAAAAAGGCCTTAAAAAGTAGGAATATGTTTGGGGGAAAAAGGGAGGAAATTGGTGCCAATTGGAATATAATTGGGGGGAAAACTGGAGAGGAATTACATAAATGTAAAAAAAAAGAAAGAAAACATGCTAGAGAGGGAGGGACTGGAAAAGAATGGGAGAATGTGAGAAATTGCCCATGTAATCTGAACATGCAAAATAAATAGAGCATACATCATCATATATGGCGCAGCTCCCCCACAAATTCGTCTCAAAAGATGTCGCGCATGTAACAAGTCCAAATTGCCTCATCTTGTGAGGACGAATGCATCAGGTTGCTTCAATCATCGTCGAAACCCAGCCTGATGTTGTCTTTCTCAAAACGCCTAAACACTGTGCAAACTAAACGTCTCCAGCAAGCCTAATGATCTGCCAGACAGCCAGCGCATCGGATAGGAGGCAAGCAAGCAAACAGAAGGGAGAGAGCAAAGCTTTAACATTTAAAGGGTCCTTTTGATGCACTATCCTGTCCCATTAACGTAAATGGGAGATGTTGGGCGCTGGGGCAGATCTCCTGTGACTGTACAAATTAATCAGTGATTTATTCCAAGAGTATACCATTCCAAGAAATTTGTGGAATATGTAAGCGCACCATTTATAATAAAAATGAATGGACAAATAGCAAAAAAAATGGTCCTCCTTTTTTACAACAACAACTACCCTGCTTTGAGTTATGATGTATTCAGAAAGAGTCCAGTGCTATATATAATACTAGGCACAACCCCCCCCCCCCCAGAAAACTACCGATGATTGCCTGTTCTCTGACACAGAAATTGAGTAAAAAAAAAAAAAGAGCCAAAGCTTTTGATCTTACATGACGAAGAGTGGGTATATTTTTATTTGTCACTAAATTTGAAAGAAAATGAATATCTATCGTGTGATAAAACAAACAATGTGAGGTAGGAAGTGAAACATGATGCTTGTGTCTTCATTGGTCTAACATCAAATTTCAAAGTTAGAAACACTAATTGCAATGTCCCACTTTCATAAACAAGATCTATGAACAGACTTGGAAATAAGACAAGACAATCATTCATCTATTTAATAATAACCTGACTGAAACGAGGGCTTCTAAAGTGGAGCATCATAAATAAGAATGGATGAAAAAAAATGCTCCAAAAAGGTCAGATGAAGTAAGAGGGGAAGCCATGGAAGGTGTTTATTCTTAGGTTATACGTCTTCTTCTTACGAGATGAAAATTCTGGGAAAGTCTCAAGTGACATAAACTCGAGGTAAATGTTATTAGGTTGATGAACACACTGTGACTTGTGTAATCGCGAGGAAAGGGTGCGCAGGATTTGAGGACGTTTTATGGAGTGCTTTTCCCAACACTTAACATGATCCATGGTAGATGAGAAAAGGCACATAGGATGGAAGGAGGGTAAAGGTGGTGGCAGGAGGAGCAGGAAAATTAATTAATAGCTTGAGTGGTCCAGCGAGAAAGATATAAAATGGAAGGGCAGGAAAGAGTAAGAGAGAAGAGAAGAGAGAGAAGGGGGATGGGGAGAGAGAGAGAGAGAGAGAAAGAGGGGGAGGGGTGTGAGGGGCAGAAAGTAAGAGGCAGAAGGGAAGTGGTACGGGTGAAAACGCTTGAGTTTGTTGATTGAATTTATTGCAATGCAATGTTTGAAATTATAACACGAGCTGAACGTCAAGTATAGCACAATGGTAGGTTGAAAAAGAGACTGTAGTTAGACAAAAAGAGACAAGTAAAATAGAAAGATACAGGTAACAAGGGAGGGAGAAGGGGTGGGAGGAGGGAGAAGGGGTAGGGAGGAGGGAGGAGGAGGAGGGAGAGAGAGGGAATGAGAGCAGATGGTGCAATTGATAGAGGATCTGTGTGACAGATAAATCCTGGTACATAGGCATGTATACAAGGGAAGAAATTCAAAGCAAAGGCACTTCGCAGACGCTGACATCTACGGAGGAAAGGAAGAATACAAAAGAAGAAGACCGGAATCTGGGAATAGAATCTAGAAGGAGAGTAAAAGCATTCCGTGGCGCCTACAATCCATCCAATCTTGCCCCATTCCATTGACGATGCAAGCCTCAGTGAACACTGGTAGGAGATAACATGCATCTCCTATGAGCCCACAGGCAGGTGATGCACTACTTGGTAAATAGAGGTGGTATTTGAACATCCCTCTTCCTCCCCTCCATCTCCAATGGCGGATTGTAAGTATATNGTTTGAGCGAGGATGTGATTGGGAGGTAAGGGTCAGAGAAGTATGGGTCGGGGAAGTATACTGTTGGGTACGGTGTTATTCCCAAGGTCAGTTATGTCTGGACCGTTAGCATGATGATAAGACAGAGCTGACATCATTAATCTCTCCCTTTAACCCAATCCACTCATTTGTCATTTGTCCTGGAGGCTGTCGGGTTTGTTTGTCTGTTTACATCCAAGGGCTTTTGTACAAGTCTTGGGCCCCAAAAAACAAACAAAACAACCGACCCTCTAAAAATAGCCCAATGTGAATCTTTCTTTTTTCATTTGCTTTTTATCAAAATTGACAAATCATACTAAAATCCTCTTTAAAGCCTTATTATTCTCATAAATTGTTCAAATTGTGTTTGAAAAAAAATTCCAACCGACCGACTCATTTTTTTTATATGACCGAAGGGCCTGGCATCCAGACATTTTTTTTGTTTTGCCTAATGGACAATGAGTTGGATTGACACATACAGATATGTAACAGAGATGCGAACCATTCTACAGAATTGCAAAAAATGTGAACTTATATAAATCAGGTATTTATTTCCTAATTTAATCAATGAGCAAAATGGTATTGTTGAAGCTCTTGGTCTCATTAGAAAGTTTGGTTATTCACATTCGAATTCATTACCTAATAAACATAACAATTAGCGTTTCTTTGCAGCATAAATATATAAGCACTACATACTAAACTTAATGATGTTTTGTCTCAATGTTTGGGGAAAACCTACAAAACTTCATGAGCTCTTGTTCTTCTATAGTTTCAATTAATTATTCTGAACAAGTTCTAGCTAGATACTTCAGAAAATCCCCACTTATCATTGTTGAAACCATACCACTTTCAACGAACTACTTCAGTTTCATGGAAACATTTATTTCTGACAAACGTAACAAACAACCTAGATATTACAAAACTAAATAAATAATCTATAAACAAAAAGGAGGAAGACTGAGGTCTATGGATGAAAGATGGAGGGCTGGAATCCACATGGCCCTAATTTCCATTATATTTTGCTGCCGTCAACCCGGGTGAGGTGAATTGGTACTGGCAGGAAGAAATTCTTGAAACAAAGAGAGCATGAACATATGACAACCTTGCTAAACCTGAGTAATTATGCGGAGTATAATTTTAGAAAAATCAATAACGGCTGTACAAAAGGTTGTGCATTGTAGATTAACTTAAATGGAGCAGCCAAGAAACAGGAATAATGTTAGAAATAAAAATTTCTAAAGAAGGTAGAAGATGTTCTCACAGGATGACAGCAACTGTTTGGAAAGAATAATTATTTTTAGGATGTAATATATGGCAACAAGTAATGTTTACGGTATTGCTCAAATGGTGTGACAAAACAGATACCTACCTTTAAATCTCTATGAACTACTCGCTTTTGATGACAGTACTGTACAGCAGACACAATCTAAAATGAAAAGAAAAGAAATATATCACAAATCTAGAAAATCTGAAATCTGAAATATCTTTATTGACAAGAGGGAAAGTAATATATTAAGATAAGTGTTCCGCAAATATAATCATGTCACAATTTAATGAATCATGTACATTTTCATCATTTATTCATATATTCAATCTAATGGTTTTCTGTCTGGCACGACACATCCGCTTTAGATCATAATTAGTCTCCATCATTTCATTTATGTTACCAAGGCGTGGAAGTACATGTGATAGTGACAATGTAAATGTATGAGAAAATGTAATGTGGAAAATATAAATAATACTTCAAGAAGAAAGTACAACACTTCAATTAAACTTCAAAACCATGTATAAACATGATCGTCATTTACCGAAAGCTGATATAAACATGATTGCATATTGGAATGAAGCCTATCAATTTAGAATCTGAAGTACAGTAAAGAGGAGCATAAATTATTTTTTTTAATCTCTTGCAAGCTGTGAAAACTAATGTTTCTCTAGACAAATGTTCAACGCTTCTTTGCACAAACATTCAATGTTTCTTTGCAATAACCTTGCAAATCTCATTTCTATCGACAAGCAAAATGGCGCAGAGACTAGACGTTGCATGAATAGCTTGAGGCATCTTATTATTACATATCGGCACTCTTAAAGGGATAGTCAACACAGTTTGGCAATGCATTGAACAATCTAACATTATTCTCCAGACTTGCAGTTAAATGGCATAATATTGAAAATAAGTTCAAAGCCTATATTTTGATTTTTGTAAGGGTTGCTAAATCTATCAAGCTACAAACAATATTCTAAAAGAGCAAGATGTCCTTTAAAGATGAAAAATATATTATGTTTAGGAGAGAAAAGTCAATACACATTAATGGAAGATTTCCTTTCTCTGTAAGCAAAGCATGTGTCTGCAACAGACAGTGGGCCTAAATAACATGTTTGTCCGTCGTGTAATTGAATATCCAAAAAGCTTTCGAGACGAAACACCCGAAATCAGAAGATCCCACGGCATGATTGCAGCCAAACCCTAAACATAAATTGCTTGATGAAACCAAGTCTCCCTTGACGTCACATCAGCCTGCCAAGTCTGCTCTCTCAATAATGCTCGAATAAGCAGCTTTGGAGGCTACAATGAAACCTCTTCACTTAAATGCTCACAATTGCCAGAGGAATAGTTTGCAAGGAAAGGAGGGATGCTTGAGAGTGCACGGATGACATTGAAGATGATTCTACCTTGGGAAGTATTAAGCATCACAATTACGATTGGAGTTTATGCTTATAGAGAGAAAGCTTGATGTTCAAACTTGTACATATATATGAACAGTGATTACCTAATTTCAACCAACCTACATCAAGGCATAAATTAACTGAAGGCAAAGGAAGACCAGTTCTTGGAGGCCCTAAGGACTAGGCTCAATGCCCTTCTCACTGGCATTTGAGATCATTGGTGCCATTTTTTTTTCTTTTTCAGATTTTTGCTGCAGTATAAATATGTTTTCTGTACTGAGGAAAAGTGGCCTTTCCATGAAAATATAAATATTCAAGGCCTCCTATATATGATATCTTGACTACTGTAAATAGAACATCATATTGGTAGCTTTTAATATGAAGTAGCATGTACAACTGTATATCCTAATCACCTGATGTTTCCTGTACTAGTCCCATCATCCCACCCAACAAAATAATGTTTAGTTGTCAAATTAGTGTCATTTTCCCTAAATGTTGAAGAGAAAAGATTTATCGATAAAAAAATTCATTTTATGTGACATAAGTTTAAGTGGAAAATAAAACTTGGAAGGCAGATAACAATTACTTTTCTGATAACTAATATTGATTACTCAATTTACCCAATTCTCCAAACATCCAATTCTCATATTTGCACTGCATCTACATCCTTCATAATGAACTATTACACTAATCATTACTGTACACCACATCCATCTCATTAACATGCAAGGCTGTATTGCATGTGGGCATTATTGACAAGGTCATGAGCAGATAGGCAATACATCCCTGCTGCCAGCGCTATTGTCATACAAGAAATTATTACAAATTTTACAATTGGTATATGGAGCATGTCTTTATTTCTGGGTTGTGTTTCATTCATGAAGCTATTTGTAGAAGTATGCACGACTCTATGAGCGACTTGTGATCCTTTCCTGCACTCAATTATAACTGGAGGGGTTGAATCGCCCCTGAAAACGGTCACCAGTTGTTCGTCATGCGTAGATCTATGAACAGCTAGATGAAAAACAAATCTAGTGTTGGTGATTTGTCTTATTTTTTCAATGTAGGAATACTTTCATCATTAATCAGTTTAATCTGATAAAGCACTATGGCATGATCCCTTCTTTCAGAATTCTTGTTTATCTTTCAAATCAATATTCATAAGTTTGAACATGTACCACTATCTCTCCACTACTGCACAGGCACATCGTGAATTCATCAATATGGAACAAACGCAATAGGAATCAATGTGCAATTTCAGGATTGGGGGTAAGCATATGCTGGTCAATAAAATGTAGCAGCCCCCGCCTATCACATCTCATTATTCTATCGGTGGAATGAAGGTCATACTTGTCTGAACTTGGCCCTTGCTTCTTTCTCCTTCATCCTCCCGTGCGCTACTAGATAGTCAAAGACTTCACCTCCGCTAGCGTACTCCATGGCCAGGTATAACGTCTTGTCCGTCTCCATGACTTCAAACAATTTCACTGCAACAAAAAAAAAAGAGATGAAATCAAATAAACAATTTTATCATTTTCTATTCATGGAAAACATTACCCAAAAAATGTTGAGAAAGGACTGATATTCTATGCTGGAAAAGAAAATTAAAATCAGAGCGTGCGCGATTTCCATATTCAATGAAGTATGTGTCAGGCTAGGGGAGGGAGGAAAAGGAAAGGGGAGGAGTAAGGATGAAAAGGGGTGGGTTAGGAAGAAGGAGGAAGGAGGAAGGAAGAAAAAGGGGAGGGAGGGAAA
>BQKZ01001968.1:2909-28998 GCA_036244855.1 Temnopleurus reevesii
CATTGCGGGTCATATAAATCTTCACAAACAGTTACTTAAATCATCCTCTATAAAGGCAGCTGCTCTAGGTTTTTTTTCCAATAATCTCACTCACCATGGACGGTAAGCGCTTCTGTCTGAAATATCTTCTGCAGCGGTGGGAAATAGATGACCAGTAGTTGACCCATAATTGACCCTTCAACGGCGTACAGAAACATAAGGTTGGAGAAGAATCCAACGCTGAATATTCTCTTGGTCTGCAGAACCTCCCTCTCCCTTTCCTACCCCGCTCTATCCCACTCTGTTTCCGATCTCCTCTCCATTAGTCCGTTCCTCCCTCCCTACTGACTCCCTACCCCCTTCCTCCCTGATTTTGTTGAAAAGCAGCCAAATGAACCACCAAAGGGTTAATTTTTCCCAATAATCTTACTCACCATGGACGGTAAGCGCTTCTGTCTGAAATATCTTCTGTAGCGGAGGGAAATAGATGACCAGTAATTGACCCATAATTAACCCTCCAACAGCATACAGGAACATGCGATTTGAGAAGAAGCCAACATTGAATATTCTCTTATGTTTGCAGAACCTCCCTCTTCTTCTCCTACCCCCTTCCATCTCCACTACCCCCTCCCCTTCATCACTCGCTCCTCCATCCCTCATCCTGTTAAAAAACAGCTCCATGAATCCAATGATCTCACTCACCATGGACTGTAAGCGCTTCTGTCTGATTATATCTTCTGTTGCGGAGGGAAATAGATGACCAGTTATCGAACCTCCAACCACGTATAGGATTGGAGAGGAAGACAATGCCGAATATTCTCTTGGTCTGCATGAACTCGCTCCCCCTCTCCTACCCCCTTCCACCTCCCACCTCCCCCCTCCCCCCTCCATCACTCGCTCCTCCCTCCCTCATCCTGTTTAAAAACAGCTCCATGAATCCAAGAATCTCACTCACCATGGACGGTAAGCGCTTCTGTCTGGAATATCTTCTGTAGCGGTGGGAAATAGATGACCAGTAATTGACCCATAATTGACCCTCCAACAGCATACAGAAACATACGATTGGAGAAAAAGCCAACACTGAATATGCTCTTGGTCTGCAGAAGTAAAGGCAGCAAAAAAGAGGTGTGAACAAAATAAAATGGATGGATACACCGATCTATTGTTAAAGTTTGGAATTTGGAAACAAATTTGAAGATATATATCTAAAATCATCCAAAAACTAAAGTGCTTTGTAAAAATTCTATTTGATAAGCGTAAAAATTCTATTTGATAAGCACAAAAATGGACAAACAATTTTACACAAAATCTCTTGTTTCAGTGTAAGATGTGAACTCTCTATGAAAAATGGTGTTACTTTGTATATATGGGGAATCATAGAGATTTGTTTACTGTCATCAATTTTGGGGGCCAATATTCTTTTTTAGCCGAACAAGAATAAAAGAAACAGAATTTCATCTGAATCTAATAATTTGTGGCATTTAAAAGTACGTATCAGAAAAGTTTATCAAAGGCTATCCTGCAAATATAATAGAATAAATAGTCTTTTAAAGAGAAATAAAGAACAGAATTATTACAACTAGCAAACTAAAACACAAAGACAAACGACTTCCCCAAAACTTGATGAATGTACTTCAAATACACATTTGTAATTTTGATGTGTAATGAATTGTGTTTCTGCCAAAAAAATCTTGCAGAGATAATGATAATTAAAAATATGAAAGTGAACAATTCTTTGTTTTTTGTGCTGGGATTAACATCAAACACAGAAAAGAGATTGTATGTAAACTAACCTGTGATCGGCTGCTAAGGGCGTTAAACATGTCGAAGAAGACGAAGCAAGTGAATGTCATCGTGGTGTCTCGAGGTGTGATCATGTTGTCTTGCATCTATGGAAAAAAAATGTTTCGCTTGTAAAAGAGGTCTTTTTATAAAGTCAGCGCCAAATGTTGGTATTCAATATTAAACCTTTTTTGTTGTTTTAGACTGCAGAGCTGCCAACGCTTAGTCTCTGACAGTGAGATTTCACTCATTTTAACACTTAATTATAACATTGGCCTATGAGAGTCTCGCTCTCAACTAGATTGTAATGTTGTCATCATTGAGAGTGTAGGCCTGATTGACATTCCTCTACATATCTCAATTCTGAATGCCAAATGTCTTTTGGTACGTTGCAGCCACCTCCTGATAATGAGGCAGATAATCAAGTGATGGAGCCAACACATTGATACAAACACTGCAACTGACCACTCATTTATAGCAAAACAAAATTAATTGTATATGACCCTAATCTGAAATATGAAAATATGACAAAATAAAATCTACTACAGCGCGAGGAAAGAAAGTAGGAGTTTAGCCAGCGAAACTATCATGCTCTACTTGCCAAAACCTCCCCGCAGAGTGCAATGCTGAAGAAAGATAAGCATCCAGTGGGACACTCATAGATTATCAATGGTTAAATTGATGATATCTTGAATCACACAACACGAAGAAACTCCTGAAATTTATGTGATTCCTGTTTTAGCCATAGGATTAGAAGAATGAATATTGCACCTGCTGAATCAGCTAAATTCTATTTTGATTTTTGGCAATGTTAGCCATTTCTTTGAATATGAAAGAATTGTTTAAGAGTGACTTGTCCATCATTTAATTACATAGTCTATATATTGATGACTTCTATTGGCCTATCAATTTTCAATAGAGGATGGTATAAACTAGACATACCTCTCTCCAAAAGACCCAAAGTGTTCCGGTGACGATGATAGTAGCAGACATGATTACGTTGATGAGCAGAGACCTGGTGATCATGGGGTCTCGGACCTGCCGTGGAGGTTTACGGATCACATCCTTGTCAACAGGTTCCACTCCAAGACTGAAAGAGAGATCAAATATCAGTAAAAAGGGATAATCAAAATCAGTAAAGGATAAATAATTTGAGTAAATTGTTGAAATGATGTATGATGCTCCAGTGACGATGATAGTAGCAGATAGTAGCAGACATGATGACATGGTAATCATGGGATCCAGGACCAGACATGGAGGTTTGCGGATCACATCCTTATCAACAGGTTCCATTCCGAGACTGAAAAGGAGATCAAATATCAATAAAAAGGAATGATCATAATTTGTATTAAGGGTAAATAATTTGAGTAAATTGTATGAAATGGTGTATGATGTCCCAGTGACGATGATAATAGCAGACATGATTAAATTGCATTGATGAGCAATGACCTGGTAATTATAGGATCTCGGACCTGCCGTGGAGGTTCGCCCCGCCCATTCCGGGCAGACGCTCCCCCTTGCGAAAGCACTTACCACACCGAAGGAATAATGGCTGATTGGCGTGTTCGAAGTAAAATACCCCAGAATACGTGCAACAATCAATTCCTAATTTCGTACACAGTTATATTTATGCATGTAAAGCAACTTGTGAATAAATCAGCTTATTCACATCAATTTTTGTATCCCGCCCATTATGAATCTATACCTTTAAGTTACCTACCTACCTACCAGGTCGGCTAAACTGCCGAGACCTGGTATAGATCCTCCAGTTACTCCTGTCCATCATGATATTTTTCAGTTCGTCTGTGCCAACTGCTTCAGCGTCTGCTTTTAAAGTGTCAACATAGGTTTTGTACTTCCTGCCACGTCCCCGTCGCCCATGCAGTGGTTCCCATAGAATGAGGCCACTTGCAGCCAACTCTGGATGTCGATAGCAGTGTCCAGCAAGTTGCATCCTTCTTCTTGCAACTTTGTCTCCAACTTTGGGTAGATTACCATATAGGGTCTTATTTGGTATATGTTGCTTCCAGTTGATGTTCAACACTGTCCTCAGCTTTAAGTTGAAATGGGAAAATAAAGACTATACCTTTGTGCAGGGGGTCCATCCATAATGATCTTAATCCATAGAATGTGCATTGCATTTAATAGATTAGAAAAGCTTATCAATGCCGAAAAGGCTATCAGATTCAGGGAGAGAGGGCAAATGAGAGGGAAATTTGAATCTGCCGTATATCGGTACTTTTCAGTACAATATAGTATCAAGTTAACAAAATGAAAGAATTATTTTAAAGGGAAACCAGCCTTTGGGATTATCGTGCTCTCAATGAATGAAGAAAAATCAGATGAACAAACTGTGAACATTTGAGCAAAATCGGACAACCCGTTCAAAAGTTATGAATTTTCAAAGTCACTGAGCTATGACGATCCCTATCGCTGATGGAGATCCGTGCGATCGGCAAATTCTGCGGAATCTGTGACGTCATGTCGGACAACCCCTCATTCACTTTGTACATAAAATTTTCAAAAATGGATTAATGTAAAATTTAGAATAAGGTTCCAACATCATTCTTCTCAAAATACATGCAGAATCAACACAGAAATGCTATACCCCAACCGAAAATTGGCATTTTGTTGACTTTTTCGAAAAAAAGGGAGAAAATGTGAAAATATGTGTACAGAGTGAATGACATGACGTCACGAATTTGCCGATCTCACTTTTCAGCACAACGTAGTTGACCAAATGAAAAAATTATTTTCAAGGAAATACCTTTGTGCGGGAGGTCCATCCATGATGATATTGATCCATAGAATCTGCATTGCATTCAATGGATTGGGAAAGCTCAACATAGTGGATAAGGCTATCAGTGTAAGGGCAGCAATACTCCTGCAAATATAGATCAAACATCAAGAGGATTCATGTGATTAATTAACTTCAAATAAGCATTCAAAATAATCAGAGACAATCTAAAATTAAAAAAATACAACTTGATTCCTAACAAAAATATATCTGCGTCAATACATGAATGACGATGTTAAAATTGCATTCAATAAACCATTGAATGTAGTAAACTTCTATGCAAACACATTTTTCAAACATTAAATGGGAGAATATTTGTTCATCTCATAAACAAATCATCAGATTTTCAAAGAGGGTATGAATATTAAGCCTTATGGAATGCTTGTTGCTAGGTGGGATAAGCTTTGTCCTAGTAGTAACACTATCTGTATGTAATTCGCAATCTGACGATTGTAGCATAATCATTAATCATTGTTATCAAATTATCAATTGATTGTTAGTTACAACTTGAATACATGGTTTGTTTCTGGGCAAATATGAATAAAATCGACAAAATTGCAAAAGTCCACTTTGAGAAGTAGGTATATTTGAATGAAAAAGGCTCCCTGACGAGAACGTCTCACTCACGTGCTGAGCTGAAACCGGACAAAATTCTTAATGTTGTAGAAGATTGCCTTGCCCTCCTCGATTGCCGACAAGATAGTCGTGAAATCGTCATCAACGAGGATCATATCTGCCGCTTCCTTGCTGACGTCTGTACCTGTAATCCCCATAGCGATACCGATGTCCGCTGTCTTGAGGGCAACGGCGTCGTTGACACCATCACCCGTCATTCCAACTACTTCACCATTGGCTTGCAAAGCCTGTTTGGAAAAAATTATAGATAATACAGTCAAACCTGTCTGTAAAGACCACTCAAGGGAGACAGAAAAGAGGTCTTTAAGAGCAGGTGGTCCCTATAGACAGGTTCATTTACATGTAAAATGTGATCTAGTGAGTCAAGAATGGTGGTCTTTCTATACAGGTGGTCGCTACAGCAGGTTTGACTGTAATTCTAATGTTGATGATAGAGCTTGGAGTCACAAAGTCTCAGGTCACTTTCTAGATATGGGACATTCCATCTGGTTGGTAATGCATCAAATAAAGAAACCGCTGGGTCCACATAATATTTCAAACCCAAAAGTGAGAATACCTCTATTTGCAGTAGTTATTCTCACTTTTTGATATCAAGAAAGGTATAATGTATTTAGCACTAGACTTGCTATTGGCCTTTTTTTTTTAATTGAATTGCACACCTTGTTAAACTGGTGAAAATAACAGACAAATTCAGGGACTCATATTTGACTACACCATCTATGATTTAACAGATTTGTTTATGCCTTTCCTTTGACTGTAACATAAAAGAGATACAATAAATTAAAAATTAATCATATCCCTTTGGTAAACATTTTGCCATGGACATATGATTGATATTTATCGTAAGCTTAATTCCATCTTTAACGCTACAGACCCTTTATCTTACCTTGACAATTTTGAGTTTATGTCTCGGACTGGCTCTGTAAAAGATTGTGACCTAGAATAAAAGAGAAAGAAAAGAAAAATTACATAACTTGGCAATCAAGATAATTTACTTTAGATATGTAAAGGGCATGTTACAAAACAGTAATTGGCATATAGAACAATTATCTTTATTGCATATTTGTATCTACATGAATATCTGGGGCAACTAATATACAGAATGATTGATATTTTGTTTATAGTGATATTGTATTGCTTGTATTGCTCCGCTAGCCTTTCATACAAGAGTGAAAAAGTGACTCGTGATTCTGAAAGTATATAGTGAAATTCATGCATGAGTTTCCCTCATTAGTGATTTCAGGGATTCCAATTTGGTTCTTTTCCCGTGGATTTTAGTCCTTATATAACATATTTTTTTTGTACTAACACACAATTGATGTTGTCCTAGGGATCCCTTTATTAGAAGGATCCACTGGAAAAGTTCTTCAACCCATTGACTACTGGAACTGGGAAGTACCTGCAAAAAATCTGTATGAATTACAAAATTCAGCCGTGAAAGGGTTAATAATGCCATAGCAAGAGATAGAAAGGGATGAATATTCCTACCCGATTAATTATCCTGGCAAGCTCCATGAATTCCATGCTTTCCACTTCTTCACCAGATAATGCTGAAGAGCCTTTGGCGTACAGACCCAGTCTGCTGCCTGTTACACAAAGAATGAAAACATGTGTGGATCAATGGCTAACATATCTACAGATAAAATGGAAGGTTGAGGGTTCAATTCTTGGTTCAGTAAGAAAAAATATTTAAAAAATAGGACTACCTGCATTCTTATCAGGTGCTCAATATATCAAAATGGAGAAGAGTAATAGTAACTTTATAAATATGCACTGAAGTTACACATTAAATTAAATTTTGTAAATATATTTTTAGTCATGTAAAGTGATTAAAAGCTGAAGTCTACCAGTGCTTGGCAATATTGATTGCCATCTCTGCTGAAACCTATAGCAGAATTCTTGTGAACAATTTTTTTCTGTGGAAAAAAGTACTAAATCTCGTTCCATTATTTTTGTCAACTCATGGCTGAAGCCTCTGTCATCATTTTCAGAGCTCCTTCACTGATTATATGTGTCATAATGGTTTCCCAGATTCCAGGAAGAGGGGAGAGTGACCAAATTCTTTCTTTAATATTATAATAATGGTGGCTACTTGTATAGCGCACAGGTCCACCTGAAGGAAATTGACGCCCTAGGTGGGACTCGAACCTACGACCCTCTGGTTGAAAGGCGAGAGTCAGATCCACTACACCACTTTTATCCAATATAGGAAGAAAATATTGAAATCTTACCAACAGCAATGGCTGTTTCAGCTGAGTCACCAGTCACCATTTTCAGTGCTACTCCGCTGCTAATCTGAGTCATGATGGCCTCCCTGACTCCAGGCCGGGGAGGGTCCAAGAACTTATTCATTTCATTATGATCAAAAGACGAGTATAATGGATGAAGGTCTTACCAACAGCAATTGCAGTCTCTGCTGAATCACCAGTCACCATTTTCAGTGCTACTCCACTGCTAATCTGAGTCATGATGGCCTCCCTAACTCCAGGCCGCGGAGGGTCCAAGATGCCTACCATCCCTAAGTATGTCATGTTCTCTGTAGATGTGCCAACAGCCATTCCAAGAACTGATTGAAAAAGTGAAAGTAAGGGGTAAATTTGATATCACACTTATGATAAATTAACAAACTACAGGGCACATACTTATTAAAATGTTCAGACTTGACACCTCTCAGATCTCATTATTGAACCAAGTTTGGGGATTCAATATGATTTCAGAAAACTATGATGATATTTAAAATCTTTCTAGTTTATAAAGCCAGTTTAAGGCCCATAAATTACTAAAGGGTTGTTGCCAGATAGTTGAAATCAATTGCAGATCAAATGCAAATCAGTTCCAACCTGTAACATGCCCTTCTATTTGCACAAGGTCTAGGTGTCTTACAAGGTGCACATGACACTATGATTCATTCCAGAGACTAAAAAAGAGGGAAGAATAATGATTCCCATAGGAAACTGTAGTACAATTATCATGAAAAATCATAATATGCAATGAAAACATGACTTCAGAATGATGAAAAATCATATTTATCCCTCCAAATTCATAATGGTTGGGAGGTCTGATTACAACATGCAATTAACTGAAAATTACAAGCAGCACTCAAAAGAGTACTGCAAAATGTAAAATGCACAAGTTTTTCATGAACATAGAATGATCATCCGCACTTTCGCTACAATTTCATGTTGTGAAAACTCCATATTGTTTAAGTCTTTCACGTTTTGCTCACCCCTAAGTCCAGCAGTGCCCAGTTGACGACCTTCCTCCTCAATATCTTCCACCTTCTGTTTGTTGAGAGGCTCTGATCTATCATCAACATTGTACGACCGACATCTCCCCAAGACTCTCTCTAGAGCCCCCTTCACAAAGTAGATCTCCTCATGGCTTGGTGAGACGTTAGGAGCCGGGTCGTGAGGTCTACATCGTACGGCCATCCATTTGGTTTCGGAGTTGAAGGGGATCTCAGAAAGTCTGGTGTATCGGCTTCGAGAGTGATGGAGCTGCATCTAAATGAATGGGATATAAGAATGGATTTGACTAGTAAAGAAATCTTTATTATCATTATTATTATCATAAGTTAGGGCTGGTTCGTGGGGTCTACCTCGGACGGCCATCCATTTTGTTTCTGAATTGAAGGGGATCTGAGAGAGTCTGGTGTATCGACTCCTTGATGGTGAACTTAAATTAAAAACACAATTAAAAATGTAGAAAAAATAATGCATAGACGAAAATGCCGTTCTGGATTATGTGCACGAGAAATGCCTGAATTATCCGGGCTGCAGATTTGATACACTGACGCCATAGGCCCAGGTGAAAAGAGCTACACGAAGGATGATTTGTCTATAGTTGGAGAACAGCAATAGAAAATGAATAAACCCCCTCTTTTATCTGACATTACTGAACAGACATCACATCATGACATCACACGACATAACATGTGTAAATTTCATAATCTCTATGAAACTGTGCCTGTACATTTCTACTGTGGCAAAGGCAAATGTGCTTCACAGCCCTTAACTTAACAAAAAATTATTGCGAGGCAATAATTAAACATATTGTACATAGCATATTTTACAGCACTTCGGAACAATCATGCATGTAGTAGGCGTCATGAACGAGGTAATGCGACAAAAAAAATAGATCACTTTGATCTTTATTTACATCATGATTATTGGTGGTATGTTTGCTGGAATTTCAACAACTTAAATTTACATAGTGTACAATATTCAGGTAATAGGTATAGCAATTTTTAGTGAATAATCTGTCTTATAAAACAATGTTTTGAATATGTAATTCGGGTCCAAATCAAAGTAAAAATAAAACCCCTGTACTAAACCTCTGTGTGTATCAATAATGAGTGAAGAAAGAATTCAACCAAGGCCTGAACATATCAATCCATTGTGCAATGCTACTGAAGTTTGTAAGAATTCTTTTCAGCCCAGAGTGATGAATGGTTGTTGACAACTGGTATCAATGAACATTTGAGAAAATTGTCCATGCCCAATACGTCTGCAGCCTTTTGTTGTGCACACAAAACTTTGGTATAGCAGTTTCAAATTCTCAGCCACTTTCGTGGCCCTTACATTTTTATGATTTATACTTACTTTCATGGCTAATGCGAGAAGAGCTCCCTCTGTTGGCTGCCCATATAAAACATTGTTGCGTATCTCAGAGTTGTTACATACACATGCAGCCTACGATAAGACAAAAGGGGAGGGCAAAAAAAAAAGTTAGATTTATAGAAATAAAATGGTGTACTGACTTGTGACAAACTGGTTTGAATATTTTGTATAATACAGTTTGCAAATTCCTTGCAATCAATTGACAAAAAGGACTCTGATCTTCTGAACAGATTTTATGTATACATGAGCATAATTGCGAAAAATTTTCATATATATTAGTACCATACAAGGACCGGTTTCCGGCCGCTTAAGCAGTTTTGCTCTTCCACAAGTCGCAAGATCCAGCATTTCAAGTTTATTTTCAGATCATAATTTAGCCGAAATTCTGGGCTTTAAATTGATGTGCATAACTTAATGAATGGCGCCCGTATATTCGCGCAGCAATCGGCGATCGCCAAGTGACATGGGACGGGTGTTTTCGGCCGCCTGCCTGGTGATTTGAGCCTCCATAGGGATTGTGTTGAAGCGTACGTGCGCTTATTTGGGCGCGCATTTAACCTAAGTGCGCGCCATGTGCGCGCCATAGACAAACTGCATGAGGCTTTGTGGCCGATTATACCAGGATGGCCGGAAACCGGTCCTTGTACGGTAAATAAAAATGACAATTACATAATTTGGATTGATCAAAAGGTCCACATCACATACCTCAGGGAGAGCAAACTACCTTCCCTATTGGGAAAATCAAATAAATTAATAGGGGGTAGATGAATAATTTTAAGAAAATCTCACCTCAACAACTCTGGCAATGGAAGGAGACTGGTAACCCTGTATGTGCATGTCATCTATCAACACCTCCCCATCATCATTATACCCGACACCAGTCACCTGCAGAAAAGAGAGATAGTATAAATGGCCCATCCATCATCATAATCATCATCATCATCATCATCATTTTGATTTTCATCTTCAGCATCATCATCATCAGCAGCATCACCATCATTCTCATAATCATCACCATCATCATCATTATCAGTATCATCGTCATTATCAACACCATTATCATCATCATCATCATCATCATTGTCGTCGGTATCATCATCAGCATAATCATTATCACCAACGTCATCATCATCATCATCATCATCATCATCATCATCATCATCATTATCATTATCACCATCACCATCACCATCATCATCATCATCATCTTCATCATCGTCATTACAATCATCATCATCATCACCATCATTGTCGTCGGCATCATCATCAGCATAATCATTATCATCACAATCATCATCATCATCATCATCTTCATCATCATATTCATCATCATCATCATCATATTCATCCTCATCATCATTATCACCACCATCCTCATCACCACAAGTATAATCATTATCATCATCATCATCATCATCATCATCATCATCATCATCATCATTATCATCATCATCACCATCATCATCATAACAGTCATCATCATCATCCTCATCATCCTCATCATCATTATCATCATTATCATCATCATCCTCATCACCACACCCAGTACTTCCACCATCATCATTATCACTATCACCACAATCATCATCATTACCAACATCATCACCATCATCATCATCATCATCATCATCATCATCATCATCATCATCATCATCATTATCATCATCATAATCAATCATCACCACCACCCACCACCACCAACATCAACGCCACTAACATCATTATCATCACCATTATAATCAATCAGCCAAGTATTGATTTTGATTATCGTTTGGATTTTGGCCATCCTCCCTTTCCAAACAAGAGTTTCTAGGACAAATCTCCCCTGTGTCTTTCTTGCTTTCAAGTGAGAACTTGGAGACAAGAATGTTGCTTGTATGTTATATTCAACAGTGTATGTTCTTTCTTTTTTTTTTTTAATGAATAACATCCTTCATGCTATCTAGTAGTTACGTTTAAAAAAGAGAGATTTTCCAGTGGGGTGGAGGTTCCTTGCATTTGACTGGGTGTGAGCAAACTATTTATCAAGACATCTGAAACACAAGCATTTGATTGGTTAGAACAAAGTTGGTGACTTGCTAGATGCCACTGAAGTCGAGTCTGATTGGCTGTCAAAAATATGGCATGATGAATGGTGAAACACACAAGTTCACCTGTGCCATGTTAATTGCATTCCTCCTTGTTTACAAATTCATGGCCTGATTTCTTGTAAGTTTCATCATTCCAACCATTCACCTGTTGTTAATTACCATTGATGCATAGCATGTTGAGTAAATTTCATGATGGTGTAAGATACATTTCCTGTGTAAGATACAACCTGTCAATCAGATGTACATTACGACCCCACTGGCACAATTTTTGGCAAAAGGTGCACAAGGTCACTTTCAGGATTTTGCTGCAATGTTAAATCCAAACACTTTACAATAGATAAGCCTGATGTTTTAAAGTATGTTAGGGCTACTCTTCAGCTTCTACCCCCCCCCAAAAAAAGGGAGATGGGAACAAACTGTGGGGATGTTGATAAAAATTGCGACCCCCAAAAAATAGCTTATGGGTACACACTATGAGACATTAGTTATTAAAATGCATTAAAGGAATAAAATAGGGTCTCCAGAGCAGTGTTTCACCAAGGTAAAAAAGACTTCGAGAACGACTTTACGCACAACTGGTACCAGTTCGTTTAATGAATAATTGAGAATCTTATGCGTATTACAATGCTAATAAAGGTACTCCAGTCTTTCTTAAACTCGTGCATAATTCTAAGAAACATCTTGGTGAAACACCACCTAAGTGAATCTTCTATAATAAGAGGTGCTTTAAGTTAGAGTTTGTTGCCTCCTATTTATCTACTGTAAAGGCCCCTAATGATCAAAGAAAGAATGAAAAAAAAGCATACCTCTGCTCGGATACCATCAGATGTATGAACCACTAGAGCTGTCATCTCATTCTTTGTTAGCGTTCCAGTCTTATCGGAACAAATCACATTTACACAACCTGTTGATGAAAAAGACGATTATACAGTTAGCAGTACACAAAACATTTTGAAAAGTGTGATTGCACTTGTTTGAATCATAAGCATTTTTTGGTGTGATGGCATTTATTCATTCACAATTCAAAATGTTTTTGGTATAATCAATAACAAAAGGTGACTGCATTTCTTGCTAAACGAAAATATACATTGAAGAGAATTGGAAGATTGCATGAACAAATTTTATGTTCTTGTAATCATAATAATTCATGATAACTGCATAATGATTTAGAGGAATATGTTCTTCTTTCTCATAAAAATGTATAATATGTAAATAGACAGATAAAAGAGTGGACTTCATTTTATTTAAATAACACACTTATAATCCCTAGAGGCAAAGTGTTGGTGAATAATAATACAGAATGCAGCATAAAAATTATATTCTTACTGGATAAAATTTAAATTTGTAGTTTAAAAGCACATGTAAAATCATCATGATAAACAAATCTGAATAGTGAAAATGCAGATAAAATAATAACCACATCAGACATCTGAGCAAGGCAACTTTAAAACCATATTGCCCGGTCAATTATTTTCTTATATTGCCCGCTCAGAAAAGTCTATGGTGAATTGCGTGTAAAAATCAATTGCATATATCATCACTGCGCAACTAAATGCGCGTACTTGCTAATTACGCGATCTTGATGAAGACGCGTGTTGATGACTTCACAATGGCGTGCAAAGTGACTTTTGGATGACAACCCAACATTTTCGGCGGTTGTTTTTACCACATTGGGGCCTTTATTTCAATGTTATAAAATAATTTCCGTGTTAATTGATATGAGAGGGATATCAAAAATATTCTTAAATGTTTCTGATTTGGCTCTAGATGTATGATTTGGTTAATAAAAGCAATATTAAAATGCCTCAGGGCTGACAAATATCACCCTCATCTGCGATTCTGGCATATTTGTAGTGTCGCCCTGAGGTCATTCAATATTGCTGCAATATTGTCTCTTTTCATATCAATACTAAAAGCTCTTGTTCTAACCTTGCAAAAATGCAAACACAATGATAAAAATGTAATACTGACCTAATGTTTCTACAATGGGTAGCTTCTTTACTATTGCACTACGTTTAGCCATCCTCATCACCCCCAAAGCAAGGGTTACCGTGACAACGATGGGCAAGCCTTCTGGAATGGCTGCTACTGCCAAACTGCAACAGAGAAAAGGAGAATTATTGATGATTGAAAAATGTCAACGAAAGAAAAGTACAGAAGCCATCAATTGAAAGGTTCTAAAATTGATGAATTTGATTGGCCAAATAATCAGAACTAACACATTAATGATACATAGGCAAAGAGAAATTCATGACTGCACTCCTAATGAGAGTAAATACAATGGTGTCTTTATCAAAGACTATGAAACAGACGTCCAATCAAATGTGAATGATACCCCAAATGTGAATGTGAATGATATGCGCCGAAAAAACAAAATAACCAAACAACTAAT
Source organism: Temnopleurus reevesii (assembly GCA_036244855.1). Lineage (NCBI taxonomy): Eukaryota > Metazoa > Echinodermata > Echinoidea > Temnopleuroida > Temnopleuridae > Temnopleurus > Temnopleurus reevesii. The sequence goes on from BQKZ01001968.1 coordinate 17,205, forward strand.
CTAACAATGTGTGCAAAACTAATTTGAAACACTAGAATAAAATGCAACTGACACACACGACCTTTCAGATGCACGTTGCAGCTGTGGCCTATAATAAATTTACTACTAGTATTCACAAGTATGGAAAAATATAAGATAATGAAAATGGGGTACAACAAAAAATTTCTTATAATTTCTCATCTGTACGTATTTCCATATCATCTAATTCTAAAAACATAAAATCTATGTTTACCATCTATCTATTCCTTTGCGACACTATTATCTTAATTTATACTGTGTCGCTCTTTTGGAAGTATAATGAATGATCCCATTCACAGGTGTGAAAAAATCATGAAATATTCAATACATGTTATCTGAATCCACTCACCTTACACCTATCGTGAACATATCCAGCAGTTTTCTATTTTGCAACCAACCAAGGAACATGATAAGACCGATGATACAGAAGGAGTAGAAAGAAAGCTGCTTTCCAAGACTATCCATGCTTCTCTGTAATGGCGTCTTGGGTGCCTGTTAGGAACATAAATGATTAGAAAGGATAACTAGCACAACATGGGGCAAATGCAAGTATCAAAGATTCAAATTACACGAAAAATCTACCATTCTCATCCCTATGATTTACAAGATCTTTAATTCTACAAAGATGAAAATTGATAAGTACCATCTCTTTGTAAAACCCTTTTTTCTCTTGTTTTTCTTCGGCTGTCGCTACATAGATTTGGCTGAACTCTTACTGAACAACATGACGTCGACATTTCATTTATTCACACCACTCTCTGAGACCATCACTAAAATCTACTTAAATTACTTTATCAAACATAAACTTACAGCATAAAGCTAGGTGTTGATACTTTGTATCTACTCTCAACTACTTGAATACCAATTACGATTCCTTTTCATTTTTTATTCCTTGGCTACATTGTAGTGGGGGATAAAGATATATACTCACCTCCTCAGCTTTCATCATCTTGAAAATGTCTCCAAATTCTGAGTTTTCACCAGTCCCGATCACAATACCCTGTAAAGAAGGAACAAAAAAGAATAGTCCCTAAACATAGTGAGCCTGATAAGATGCTCTTTCACTAATGCTTCTGTNAAAATGCAAACACAATGATAAAAATGTAATACTGACCTAATGTTTCTACAATGGGTAGCTTCTTTACTATTGCACTACGTTTAGCCATCCTCATCACCCCCAAAGCAAGGGTTACCGTGACAACGATGGGCAAGCCTTCTGGAATGGCTGCTACTGCCAAACTGCAACAGAGAAAAGGAGAATTATTGATGATTGAAAAATGTCAACGAAAGAAAAGTACAGAAGCCATCAATTGAAAGGTTCTAAAATTGATGAATTTGATTGGCCAAATAATCAGAACTAACACATTAATGATACATAGGCAAAGAGAAATTCATGACTGCACTCCTAATGAGAGTAAATACAATGGTGTCTTTATCAAAGACTATGAAACAGACGTCCAATCAAATGTGAATGATACCCCAAATGTGAATGTGAATGATATGCGCCGAAAAAACAAAATAACCAAACAACTAATCTAACAATGTGTGCAAAACTAATTTGAAACACTAGAATAAAATGCAACTGACACACACGACCTTTCAGATGCACGTTGCAGCTGTGGCCTATAATAAATTTACTACTAGTATTCACAAGTATGGAAAAATATAAGATAATGAAAATGGGGTACAACAAAAAATTTCTTATAATTTCTCATCTGTACGTATTTCCATATCATCTAATTCTAAAAACATAAAATCTATGTTTACCATCTATCTATTCCTTTGCGACACTATTATCTTAATTTATACTGTGTCGCTCTTTTGGAAGTATAATGAATGATCCCATTCACAGGTGTGAAAAAATCATGAAATATTCAATACATGTTATCTGAATCCACTCACCTTACACCTATCGTGAACATATCCAGCAGTTTTCTATTTTGCAACCAACCAAGGAACATGATAAGACCGATGATACAGAAGGAGTAGAAAGAAAGCTGCTTTCCAAGACTATCCATGCTTCTCTGTAATGGCGTCTTGGGTGCCTGTTAGGAACATAAATGATTAGAAAGGATAACTAGCACAACATGGGGCAAATGCAAGTATCAAAGATTCAAATTACACGAAAAATCTACCATTCTCATCCCTATGATTTACAAGATCTTTAATTCTACAAAGATGAAAATTGATAAGTACCATCTCTTTGTAAAACCCTTTTTTCTCTTGTTTTTCTTCGGCTGTCGCTACATAGATTTGGCTGAACTCTTACTGAACAACATGACGTCGACATTTCATTTATTCACACCACTCTCTGAGACCATCAATAAAATCTACTTAAATTACTTTATCAAACATAAACTTACAGCATAAAGCAAGGTGTTGATACTTTGTATCTACTCTCAACTACTTGAATACCAATTACGATTCCTTTTCATTTTTTATTCCTTGGCTACATTGTAGTGGGGGATAAAGATATATACTCACCTCCTCAGCTTTCATCATCTTGAAAATGTCTCCAAATTCTGAGTTTTCACCAGTCCCGATCACAATACCCTGTAAAGAAGGAACAAAAAAGAATAGTCCCTAAACATAGTGAGCCTGATAAGATGCTCTTTCACTAATGCTTCTGTGATGCAATAAAGTATTTGTGAAGCATCATATTTTCATAAACACAATGCAAATATAGAATATATTTCCAGCTCAGCTTATGATAAAAATATAATTCCTTATATAATTGGCTATGGATTTTGAATGATTTATTCCATGGTTGTCATTTTTTCTATCTTGGTTCTTGATGATTGGGTGAATAGTACAATGAAAAGGTTTGTTCTGCATCCCCACCTCGATATAAACCATATACCAGGATTTAATTCCGTGAGCACTACTCTTATCTTGCCATGGCAATTAATGAACAAGCGTTCCCATATACTGCATTATCTTTTTGTGTCCAGAATATTTTTGCTTCTATTTGTATTGTCTTCATTTACTTTTCTCTTTCAATCAAAGCACCATGAGCACCGAAAGTTGGACCTGTGCGCTATAAAATTAGCCACTATTATTATTATTATTATTATATTTTCCATGGTGGTTCTCTTGCAGATCTTTGGTGACATTTGTAATCTTATGATTCGGTTCACCATAACTAATGCCCCATCCCTACCTCCATAAATCAAATGCATGCACATGGATTTAATTCTGCTAACACTTCTCATCATGCCATGATCATTCCTAACAAGAGGTATTTTCCTCATGAATTCTCTTATTTGACCTGCATGATCCATTAACTGGTCATGGTTTTCAACTCACCCTCTTCCAAAATTTAACCATAGAGTGGTTTATTCAGTTAACCCATTGACAACTGGAACCAGGTAATCCATGTACAAAGTCTATGGGAATTACAGAATTCAGTAATCAATGGGTTAAAACTGTTCTCACCTTGCCATGGCCATTCCGAACAAGAGTTCCCATATACGCTATATTTTTCATGGTTGTTCTCTTGCCATTCTGCTCTTTGGTGACAGCGTTTGTGGTCTTGTGACTAGGCTTGGTCTCTCCTGTGAAACTAGACTCGTCTACTGCTAAGTCTACAGCCTGAAAAACAATGGTTGAAAAAAGCGATAAATAAATGGAATTGTGCAAAGAGCAAATATATATCCGAAGTTATTTACATATATATTACAAATTAGAGTTAACAGAAACATTAAAAAAATGAAAGAATATTTTTTTTTCACATATGAAATTTAAAACGTTGTAAAACTAGTATCTCATGAGCAAACTGATAAGTGATTACTGTAAATAATGTTATTGGTAAAACTCTGTTTGTTACAACGTGCCATTTTATCATTTTATAACTGTAAAATTATCATGTATTATGTAATAAAAAGGACAGGAGTTCTGCATGATGTTCAATAACCTTGCTTTGTGTAAGAGTGTAAAAGGCTTTTTAATATAAAACAATATTTGTGTTGGGATCAGATTTGACTAACTAATCTAGAAGGGCTTTGAACCTGCGATCATTCTCGTAATTTGAAGTGATTTAACCTCCATACAACTCCACCCCTACACTAACCTCTATCAGTATCATATCAGCAGGGAACCTGTCTCCAATAGATATAGCTGAAGGAAGTAGTAAGGGGTCAATATCATTAGATTTGAACCTATGACCTTCAAATTTCCAGTGAGGTGCTTTTACCTCTTAACCACTGCACCTGTACACTTACTCCAATCAGTAGGAACCCTGTCTCCAAAAAATAACCAAACCAATACCATAATGGGTCAATGACCCTTGATGGGCTTTGAACCTGCAACCTTCCAAACTATTTTGAAGTGCTTTTACCTCTTAACCACTACACCACAAAACTAACCTCTATCAGTCTCATATCAGCAGGGACTCTGTCTCCAATAGATAGCTGAACCAAGTCACCAGGGGTCAATGACCTTGCTAAAAACTCCTTGAGCTGTCCATCTCTTATGCTGTAAAAGAAGAATATGGAAAGTTTGAAAATGTAGTGCTTTTATGAAGTCATTCACATCAATTTTTTTAATCTACTTGCTTAAGATGTTTATTCATATATTTTTTTTTACTGTACATATATAATAAAACTTTCAAATATGAAGTTGCTTTTATAGGAAAGCCCTGAAAATATAATAATTCATGCCATATTCGTTATTAATATTTGTTTCAAAAGTATATAAAACACAAAATAAAGTATTTTCGAAAGATTAATTCGAATGAAAATTCAATGGTCCTTTGTAATACTATTCGAACTGGAACCGGTTTGCGATTGTTGTTGAATACACAGCATACAGTGCTATTGTCTGTGGCCCACTAAACCTGTCGGAAATAGTTTATATTGTGTTAAAAGATTTAAAAACGCTGAATATCATAGGGAAATACACAGGTTTTAATACCATGCAATATTGTACCCTCATAAATGATTCAACAACTCTGTCATGAATGAACGCACATGTAACACTTCTTATTTCATTTAAATTTCATGAATAAATTAAGAATCCAATGAAAGCATTTACCAGCGACAAACAGGTGGCACCATATTGCTCAGCTTTTCAAGTGACTTTTCAGAGCGATACTCCTAAATAAAGAGATAAGAAGTAAATCATTGTTAAGCCCTAGTCACATAGGGCCCCGGAAGTAACATGATTCAACACGACTCTTTGTTTGCAGACAGCTAACTGTGATCTGAACAAAGAGATGTGTTGAATCGTGTAGCTTCGGAGGCTCTATGTGTGACCGGGGCTTTAATCAAGAATTTTGAATAGGATGATTGTGAAAAAAAAATTAAAGCAATAAATTTTCATTTTCATTTTTGATACTAGGAAAACTAAAGGGGGTGAGTAATGAACATCTAATAGAAAAAAGAGGGAAAAAAAAGAGAGAGGGGGATGGAAAAGAGGTATAGAAAAAATAAAGATGAATGGGGTGGTGGAAGATGAAAACAAGGGAAAAATAAAAAAGGGTTAAGGACAGGTCACATATTAGAGATTGAGAGAAAAGGGGGGAGGGTGTTACAAACAAAGTAGTATAACAATTACATTTGTTTGTAATTACATATAATTCCTTTTATTTGGTGTTATTTCTAGCACTGTTGTGCTCTCTTTGGTTATTTTTTTTTAATATCTTATATTACTTTTCTACATGTGCTTTGAATCTAAAGAAAAGGAGCATTATAGCAAACTTCATTATCATTTAGTATTATCAAAAACATGAACAGAGGGAGAATGTGAGAAAGAGTGATAAGTAGATGAGGACTCGGTGTCATAGACATATAAAATGGAGAATACAATAATCATTTCAAACTTTCATCACCTCCTAATTGAGAGCAAACAATACAAAGATAAAGTACCCACCTGAACAAATGCCACTGTTACAACAATGGTGATTGCCTATTAAGAAAACAGAAAACAAAATTATTCAGACTTTGTACTGGACTTATGAAACAAAAGCAGTTGGATGTAAAAATGAATGATTGACATAAGTCTACAATTGACTGATATAAATTGTTTGTAAACAGCTGGGTAATTGCACTTCACGTAGTGATAAGAAAGTGACACTTTAGTGTCAAGATATGTTCATGATTTGCTGGTCATTGTCATCGTAGTCAAAGTGCCAACATTTCTGATGTACCTCTGTATGGCCTTCGTTATACCAGATGAAAGAGACCCCTTAATATATTATGAAGATTCCTCATGTAGGGGTATGAAAGAGACCCCTTATATTATGAAGATTCCTCATGTAGGGGTAGAAATAATTTGTTTGATGATCTACCAGCTGTCAGACCGGAAAGCCTGACACAGCCTGGCATTCACATTTTTGTGTATGATTTGTAGTGTAGTGTACATTTATGAAAATTAATCATCTTAACGTTAGATCAAACATTGTATTCAGATACTTGCTTAGCACTTTACCCTTGTATGCATGATATAAAATAGCAGTTCAAATACTTGTTTATTTCATGATGAATCAGAACTTAAAGGTACACATAATGTGCAATTATTCATCAAGTGAGCTGAGAGTACACAAGCTCAGATTAAAAACTTTAAAGCCGTGCCAGCATCATGTAACTCAACCATGGACAGAAATTCTTTGTAAATGCTACATGTATGAAGTGCATCTTTGCGATGGTACATCACAGAGGAGGGTAGAATGGACTCACACAACCAAAAATAATCAATAATTTAAATACATTACCATGGTGATGCTAAAAGCATCATCAAACTGCCCCATCACCACGGAAACCACAGCTGAAACCAACAGCAGCATGATGAGAGGATCTTTGAACTGAAAATGTACAGAAGAAATTCAAAAATACTTTTAATTGAATAACAAAGGATAGAATAAATGTTATCACATCACAGATCGGTCTCAGTAAATTATGGATGACGCAAGTTTAAAGCCCAAGTTAAGTTTTGGTAAAAGCGAATATTTGTATCGCCAAATATTGTCTTCCATTCTATTTACTACAAAATATAGTACATGTATCATGAACATGAACTTGCACAAAAGCTTTTGAAAAACTATATCCTAAAATGTGCAAAATATTTCAGTGTCGTGTCCCCCGGCACTAATTCAATATTTTCTTTCTTGATAAAGGACAACTTCTCATTCACAGAATTGGATGAAATTTACAGCATTCAATCAAAATATTGTTATAATAATAATAATAGTGGCTACTTGTATAGCGCACAGGTCCACCTTTCGGTGCTCATGGCGCTTTAATTGGAATGGAAAAGTTAATGAAGACAATACAAATGGAAGTGAATATACTGGACACAAAACAGGTATTGAAATATTATGATGAAACAAACAAGTAGGTTTTGAATCAAACAAGTAGGTTATAATCAAGAAAGGGCGCTAAATATGATTTAACAGTCAATTTCAAATTTTCAAAAGAATCAGCTCATAAAAAAATATGCTATGGTCTCAAAATGTGTATAAGAATTATATGTCATGATAAACATCCCAAAAATTCACATTTGTTAATCTTTACCAAAACTATACTTGGGCTTTAAAATTTGATCTTTGAAAAAGGCTTTCTTGGAAAAAATACCTTCCTCGATATATATTATAAAAATCTTAGTTGAGACTTGATTTCTATGGCAACAGAAAATATGGATAGCTTACACTGCAACATGATATATCCCTGGTGTGCAAAAAAATCAATAAGGTATATTATATGTTGATCTCAATTTATTTCTACCACTATGACTGAAAGGCATGTTATATTTTCAGTAATCTTTTTCAACAGAGGATGAATTCAGAAAATGTTTCTTTGGTCACTACAACAAATTAAAATTACATTTAAAAGGTTACAACTTCCTTGTAATAAACACATCATACCCTGGCAAATATTTTGTAGAATTAAATACAAATAAAGAGTATAGTGTGATCATAAAGTCAAATTCATATTTTCTGTCCTTTAGGACACTACATAACATTGAAATAAGGGTTAAAGGTTATAATTTTTGCTGAAAGCATCATTCTCAGATATAAAATTGCACAATCATATCAAAACACATTCATTGTTTTATTTTACCTATTAAAGATAGTAATCATTGTTTATTTAATTGATCATCATCAAATTATACATTGCAGCCAAGGATGTAATATAATTGCAAATTAATTCACAAAATTGAAATGTGCATTTGTCCCATACCTGTCCCAAATACTTGCTCCATAATGGCTCCTCTTTGCTGATCTCAAACTCGTTGGGTCCGTGGACGTGAAGCCGCCTCTCAGCTTTGCTCTCGTCTAGCCCCCTCACAGGGTCCGCTCCGAGGCGATCGACGACATCGTCCACCGTCAAGTTGGCAGCCTTGTGTGCTGCCAAGAATTGCATCATCTTCTCATCCTCCTACAAGATTAATCAAGGTGGAATCGGTCATGAATAAATACTCAAATTAGCAACAACATTTCTCTTGAATGCTCTCCCACTGGGGATCAGACTCATTTGAATCCTTCAACAAAACATCTGAATTCCTATTTGTTTTTGACATATTTTTGTTAGATTTCCAGGGAATAAATTTCCGGGTATCGCATCGTAATTTGCTATACATTTGAGCATAATTGTGACACAATGTTCTATTTATCAACTTTTTTACATAGAACTGTACAGTAAAGTGTCCAAAGTGTTTCCTCGGTTTCTAAAAATTGATAATCAAATGTGAAAACTAAACCCATTCCCTGATTTGTTGATAATTATGCAGGTACTCAGTTACTCACACAATCAAAAATGTATGCATACATCTACAGTAATGAATTCTTTTCTTATATCCCTCTGCACCTAAGAATAGTTTAACTAGGTTGATGATGTATCACAAATGCTGTGTTTATTGTCATTATTATTTGTTCTCCAGAAAAATGCAAATATATGTACACAGGGCACATCTTACATGGTCGAGCTTATATATTAAATCATGAATTGGCATGAATTATGATGAGGACTAAACATTTTGCTGTAAAGTAATTGCAAATCATTAGTAGAGCTACATGTGTGTCAAAAGAGATGACTTAGGGGAGGTTGTTCAAAATCAACTACAACTTTGCTAATTGTAACGCACATTTTCATTCGCGCACGGTATGCACATTTAACAAGACACGCATGAAACAATGATTTTGATTGGCACGTTCTGATCAACTGCAACTTGCGATCAATTGCAATGATTGAACAACACAAACAACCCCTTAGAAGAGCATAATAAATAATTCTCAAAGGCTCTTGGCCTTGTAGGAGGACCCTGAAATAAGATAATTTGAGATATTTGCAGACTGCATACATGTTAAAGAGATCATTTTTTCGGTTAAAACGAAATAATAGAGTTTCATAAAAGTATGTATGTGTAACCCCTTTTTCATGGACTACACAATTTCATAAATCATATTGTTTACTATAATCTTTAAAAAAGTACTATCAGAAATATTCAAGAAATTCTCAGAAAGCATGAGTGCCAGTATCAGATGGTAATTGAACAGCTTCACTTAAATCAAATCCTCATTAACAGAAATTTACGGGCTAGAACCAAATCCTTACATTATCAATAGAATTTGATTAGAAATGATTGATCACATTTACTTTNTGTGCTGCCAAGAATTGCATCATCTTCTCATCCTCCTACAAGATTAATAGAGGTGAAATCAGTCATGATTGAATACTCAAATTGGCAACATCACTTGCTCTTGGATCAAAATAAATGTATAAAGGGCACATCCTAAATGGTAAAGTATTTTCCCAAATTCATATATGACATGGACTATTTTTGTTCTAATGATGCTGCATAAATCAGTAGTAGAGCTACACAGATGCCAGTAAATAATTTGCAAAACAATTACTCATTTGACACAAAAACAAAAAAACATGATGATGAATTAAAAAGCAAAATAAATCATTCTCATAGGCTCTTGGCCTTGTAGGAGAACCTTCAAATATATTTGCACTCTGTAAACATGTTTGGTAGATCATATTTCTCTTCAAACAAAACAATAGAATTATATTAAAAATCTTTATGTACATGTAAATGAAGTTTGCAAATACAACATTGGAAGTTCATCTTGAACAGAACATTAAGTGCAACCCTTTTTTATGCATTCCTACACAAAAGTACCATCAGAAACATTCTAGAAATCCTTAGAAGGCATGAGTGCCAGTATCAGATGGTAATTGAACAGATTGAGTTAGAGATTGGATCCTTATTAACATAAATTTACAGGCTAGAACCAAATCCTTACATAATACAATTCAATATGAAATGATTGATCACATTTACTTTGGGATGCTAATTGGTCTCTCTTTTTCTGATAATTGGTCAAATTCATAAAGAATAATTTGACCACAGTTAATGTATGACATTGTTATTGTTCATATTTGATCATATGTATCCTGTCTGAATTAAGCTCAGTGATTGTGGTTATAAACATACATGGATGCAATATATTCCCTACAGGAAATAATTTTACTTTCCACATTTTGATCAGCAGTTGTAGACATTGAGGAAACTTTTCAAATTCTTTACTAAGTATACAGTTCTATGCGATAAAGTTGCTACACAAAATATATTTTGTATAGCAATCTGGATGCATAGAAAATTGCGATGCGATACCAGGAAAATTATTCCCTGCCCTAGTTAAATATTTTTCAGAATGTCACCACAATCCCAATCATATTTCAGAATTGATTTAGTTCATTTGTTATGCTAGTTGTCTCTATAATTTGCCAAATTCGCAGTTTTTAATCAAAGTAAGGTCCCCAATAATGTTCACTTTTGACCAAAATATATGCTTCTACATTTGAGGTGCTCACATCTAAAAAAAATTCAATAAATATGTATGTGTTGCAAATTTGATTACCTGCATCCTGTCTGAATTTAGCACAGAATAGTGATTATGAACATGCAATATATTCCCTAGTTATACAAATGTCACAGCAATGATCCTAACAGGCAACATATCCAGTGAGCAGGTGGGAGGGGGGGGGGGGGGGGTAGTACACCGGTGCAAACCCTGTTTTTTTTTATCAATTAACTATTTTCACAACCGTACTTGTAGAAACCTCAATGTATGTGAATACCAAGCCATCTAGATTTCACAATATTTGGAGGCTATGCCCTACTCGAGTGTCACGCCCCCTCCTTGACAAAATCCTGGATTCGCTCCTGATGTAGGAGATTTGTGGGAGAGTAAGTTTGTTCCATTTCCATGGACCACTATTAAACCAAAAATTGTAGCAAAATACACATACAATGTAACAATTTAGCACAAACCACTGAATAAAATCCTTCAACCCATTGTAAGTTTGAACTGTATTCTATGCAAACTTACGATTCAATGACAAATCCAAGGTTCTAACACAGGAACAAATAAAAATGATGAAAACAGAAATATAAAGTTGACACTGGATAATAGTCCGACCATATCATTTCAAACACCTCGGCTGCACCTCCATTTAAGCTTCCATATATCCTAATTGAAAAAAGATTGTGCTGTAACGTTGCCAAATAGTATTGATATTTTGGAGCTCTGACATTAAGTATTATCCATAATTAATAAAATGTCCTTGACAGCTGTTACTAAGTTACAGACCGATCTGGTTGTGCCGTATCTAGGTGAGAATTTGCTGATCATGATATTAGGTTGTGTTTACACCTTAGGAAGTCTCCTTAAAACCCTAATAATAATACTCTTCGCAACTAGAAGAATATCAATCTAAAAATATGCTATTAGGCTATTTAGGAGATCTCTTACAGCTGATACCCCCCCCCCCCC
>BQKZ01001968.1:35697-47693 GCA_036244855.1 Temnopleurus reevesii
CATCATCATCATCATAATCACAATCATCATCATCATCATCATCATCATCATCATCATCATCATCATCATCATCATCATCATCATCATCGTCATCATAATCATGTAGCTTTGAGTGTGGGCAGGGTAGTATTACATTAAAACATGTGCGCAATATTTCTTGTTTTTTTAACTTCTGGCAACTTTATTAATAAAAAATCATTGAGTTAGACTGGATTATGTTTGGTTATAATCATATGTTAGGCCTCATTGCAAGAGAAAGGTACTGCACCATGTTTTCCATAGATCAACATATACCTTTGATATTCCATTTTTTTAAATGATAATTCGGTTAATTTTGATAATTCAAATATCTGATTTTTGTTCGTGTCATTTTCCTTATTGACTAAGCATAACTTCTCAAGTCTAAAGGCCTTCAATTTTCATTTTTAGGTAAGAGTTGATACTTCCCTCTCTTTCTCTCTCTCTTCTCTCTCCATATCTTACTTAATTGATCTGTCTCTTTATCAAACTTTGAGAATTGTTTTAATACAAATAATTTTAAACAAATATTTAAGTATTGTTAGTCATGTTCCATGTCATACTTTTCCAACATCCTTCTCCCCACACAGTGTTGAGTATTAAACTTTTGAGAGTGATTTTTAGTAGATCATTCTGATTACAATCGAAAATAAACTATTGAATTTACAAAGAATCTAGTCACAAAATATTCTGTATGGATAATTTTCAGAATTAATTTTTGTTCAAATAATGATGACTAGTATGAAATTAATAAAAACATTATTTAAAAATTTATATCTTTGTAGTCAACCATGAGTGCCAGTCGGGGTCTCGTGCTGTCTGTATGTGCCGGGATATGTGCGGCAACTGCGTCTCTGTGTGCTAAATTGGCAATGTCAGGAGAGGAAGTAGCAGAATTCTGTGACTACCTTCATGATGTCTTCCAGACAGATCTTATCCCACCATGTTCAGTTGTAAGTATTAATTTTGGGGCTAGTTACAAAAAAAATATATATAACACTGGGAACTTGGTAAATAGTTCTGATGTATCTATCAAACTTCATGTGACAAGGGCATTTTTTTTTCTAATGCAATTAAATGATCTTCTATTTTTTTTCTAAGCCTGTAAAATCCTGAGCTGCTATTACAATATAAGCCAAAATATAATGCTTACCTGTTATCAATATCAACTTTATGACAATTTAATCTAAGTGGGATCATTGGATTGTATCAATTGTTTTGAGATTTTATAATGATAGCAGGTAGCAAAGTATTCTTACTTGCATTGTATAAGATTATATCAAGGGACTTTTGCTATGGTATAATTCAACAGACATCTCCTTTTCTTTATTAAATTCTATCACCTTGTAAGCTTCAATTCTTTCCACATCTACCCCTGATAGCATTACCTTTGATCTTACCCTTCTTCAAATCGTTGCTCAGTTGCTCCCCTTGTTTACTTTAAAGTTTATGTTTGTTCCCTTGTGAGTTTCAATTACTTCCACATCTACCGCTGATAGCATTGCGTTTGATCCTACCCTACTCCCCTTTCTTCAAAATATTGCTTAGTGCTCCATAATGATCAGAAGTTAGCACCCCGCCCTGTACGTGCTTGACCTTGTTTACTTTATTTCTGTCTCCTTGTAAGGGGGGACCTCAGAGGCCCCCCCCCCCCCTCGCCGAATTTCGCGATCATTTTGACGTGCGAAAATTTCTGATGATACGACTCCCTGACTTTTTTCCTTCAAGTTTCCCGCAACTTTTAAGACCATTTTTACGGAAATCGAACTTACCGTTACGACGTTACGCAACGTTTTCATGATACATGCATGTCAGCCTCAAAACCGCTCCAAAACGTGATTTTGTGTACAAAGTCAATGCAAATTGTGTTTATTCCATTAATTCACATACATAATCATATTTTTGCATTCAGTGGCTGAAATAGAATAATTCTAGCATAATTATGCCTGAAAAAAACATTTGCAATAAATTCTGCTGAAAAAAATGGAAAACAAAAGGTAGAAAACACAATGAAGTACATAAGAAATAGAAATAAACAATAGCAAACACAAGAACTTAAATTTGTCAGTGCAATTTGCTTGTGTGTAATTGTTAGTTATGATATCAGGAATAGCTATACCAAAAAGTAGCTTTCTGCTACCAGTATTCTGTGATTAAAGAGCATTTTTATGCATTTATTAGCATAATTAATTAATTAAAAATATACAGTGTAATTTTTCGAAAATCTGATGATGCAAATTTGTAGTTTACATGATCCCCCCCCCCCCCAGCTATGAGAACTCCCCAAAATAGCCCGGCCTAGTTATGGTTAAATGACTTTCACATCTACCCCAGATAACATTGGGGTTGGTTCTTTCCTCCTCATATCTGCCCATCCCTTCTTCAGATTATTGTTCAGTATTAATGTATTGACCAGAAATCAGTCGCCTCCCATGTGTGATCTCTCTGTCTTTAATTATGTAACCTCTTGAGCTTGATTTGTTTCCACATCTACTGATACATTTGGGTTGCTTCTACCCTACTCTTTTCCACCCCCTTAAAAATAATAGTATTCTTCAGTAATGATTAGAGATCTCCTCACAGGCCTTAAAAAGAACAATTTTGGTTGATAATCGTGAACATATTCTTGTGAGGTTTTGTGCTGACAAATTTTCATTTTAAGAGGCATTTTTTATTTCATCTTTTTTTGTAGATAAAAGGAACATACATCTCAAAATAGATGGTAATCCAAACCTTATTCATTTACCGGTATGAAAGCTTAATTATCTGTTTCAATCCCACAGATTGCTATGGTGATGCGTATTGGAGTATTTTCTCTCATATTCATCTTCAATGGACTAATGTGGACATTATTCACCAAGTCAATGCAGCTGTGCCCTTCATCGTTACATGCCACAATGACAAATAGTTCATCAAATCTGATATTTAGTGTAAGTGTAATATTACTCTCAAGTTTTGTTGTGGTTAGCAAGCTTTGACTTGAAGCAAATATGCCTGTGTGTTTTAATAGCATTATTCTTCACCATGAATAGCCATTCAGAATCAATTTGAGTGAAAAGAAAACATTCCTCTGAGTTATCTTATCCTGTCAAAGTTGAATGATGCTATTTTCACATTTTTGACAAAGCTTATGAACATATGAATGTGCATGATACAGTGGGAAAATTTTAGCATGGTCAAGACCGAAATTTTTAACAATTAAACCACCCCGGAATTTTGGTTTATACAATAGCTCTATAACAGTCCTAAAATTTTCACAAATGCTTTTTACAAAATCTGTATTGAGAGTATTTGAGATTGAAATGTTATCATTTGGAATATACTTGCGCTCAGTGTTAAGAATTATTTCAGAAATTAAGGCATGAATAATTAGAGATACCTCTCTGAAATTGGAAATCCTTTGCTTGTAATAAGCACTATATGAATGTAATATATACTGTTATTTTTTTTAAATTCTATTATAATGCATTTTATTTTGATCTCTTGTTTTTAATATTACAGGGCTTGATGGGCCAACTACTTTTCCATGAGACGCTCTCTTTAAAATGGTGGTTCGGGGTCTCGCTGATCATCATTGGATTGTTCTTTGTCAATAGAGGGCAGCAAACAAGTGATGATCCATCTTCTGAATCTTCGTCTTCATCTTTGAAAGAGGACAAAAAGGATAGATGATGTATGCAATAATTCATATGGGAGAATCATATGACATAACATGTCTGTTCAAAGTGATCCTTCTCCTGCAAATATGGCAGGAAGAAGCTTGGATGGTGACTCAAGGGGGAGAAAGGAGGAGAAAGAACATACAAACTCCATGCAATGATGAATAGACTGAATACTTCTCCAGTCCACAATAAGTTTGGAAATTGACAGAGAGAATTCCACAGACTAAAATTGTGCTGGTGACGGTGACTGTCTTCCGTTTAATGGGTGATTGATCGAATACCGGTCTGTGTGTCTGAAAGAATAGACAACAGAACATATTTTAGTGTAAAACAGGATGAAAATGGATGCCGAGGTATGGAGTAAACAAAAATTAAACAGTCTATTTAGATCTGCTTATATCACATCTGCCTTTGCATTTTGTTTATTTTTCATATCTATTGATTTATCCCATTACAGGGTCCATAGAGTGATCCACCTCATAAAAAAGAAATCTTAAATGTTCAAACTTCTATCCCCCCTTCCCTCGGCATCCCTGCTCTCCCGATTTTATAGAACAGATAAGGAGGACGCACTCTCCTCTCTCGAGTTGAACCCCATGAAATACAAGGGCTCATTCAGCAGAGCACCCATCAAATGAACACAGAAATGTGCCATTGAACACTTGCCATATTGAATGGAAAAAATTCAGAGATATACATCTTAACCAAGCAAGGCTAAAGCCAGGGTAACAATAAAACAAAAAGCACCTTGAGCTCTATGCAGAGTTGACATGTGCGTTTTATGAATGGCATGTACATGTGCATGTGGCGAGACATGATTTGGAGCTGCAATCATACCACATCACTTTTATTGATATTCATCTTTTTATATCAGAATGAAAATGAACAAAACATTTTTTTGTAAATTCTTATGAATTACTAGGTGGATGAGATAATGTTTGCCAATCAAGTTGTTCATTCTCCCAAACTATTTCTAAGGTGATATTATGTCTAAAATGATACACAATAAAGCTTGAAAAACAATTCATTAAGAAAATCTGAAATCTTTATTAAACCAATAATGTTGGAATGTGCAAAAGTACATAAAATGTTAACATATCATATTACCCCAAGGGATTAATACATAATAAAATTATCAAATAACCCACATTCGATGTGAAAAATGTAAAATGGATTCTTGATTTTCTACTATTCTTTCTTTGAATCATATCGACATTCCTTTGGACCCATAAAAATGAATGAGAACAAAAATAAAAACAGTCTATAACTAAAATATATTCTGTAAGATGAATACAAATGACTTTGTTTAACTGTATGATGCAAGATGAAGAAATTAAATTACTCTCTTTTACAGAATACACACTTTCTGTAAATTTCTGTAATAAGTGATATATCAAACTTTTTGGTAAAACATTGCCTGTTTTAATCACAAAATTCTCTGAGACAATGCATGAAAAATATGTTGAAATACAGTGCAAGTCAAAATTATTGGTCACCTGCTATCACTTTAAAAGCTCAGAACAATGGATGTGATATGGTAATCCCTCTGTGATAACATGTAACCAAAGAATACTGACTAGCACTGCTGGTACAACCTTTTCATGTAAAGTGTCACATGAATTGAAATACATGTATTGAAAGAAATGATAATCGAACAATAATAAAAATTATGAGATAAAATCATGAGGTAAAATTTAAAACAAAATTCTTGTTCTTTCATTGATACTTCCGCAGATATATAATTTCTTTGATGTTAGTTGCATGGAGTTTACACTGAATAGAAGAGCTATCCATAAATTGTTAATTTATGAGGGTATACTTCAGGAAAGTCAAGTACTTTTTTTCTGCTCGTCAAGTTGGAACATTGCTTCAACAAAGAAACAGAAAATAATATACTTACTTGAACAGGGCCCTGTAACAAAGGTTTGCGATTAATTGCTAACCTAATGAAAAAGCACGTACTGAAGTTTGCAATTGATCGCAAAATAAAATCGCGATTAATCGCAACCCTTTATGTTACGGGGCCATGGTTACAATTATCTCTGTAATCATAATTATTAATGACACGAAAAGTGTTTTTTTTATTCATAGAGAATATGAATTTTTAACAAAACTATATTCAGTGGTCTAGAGTATGTTCATATTCTTAATGTTCATCGCCATAATATTTTACAATCATGTAATTGCATGGATGATTTCATTTACTGTAAATCATATGTGCACATCCTAAGTATAAAGAGATTAATATATTTAAAGCCTCTGTTATGAATACTAAAAGTTGAATATTTGATACCATTCCCATGTCAAAAAAGTATTTTGTTGTGACCAATCTAAATGTGCATATCATTGTTAAACATTCCCATTTAGAGAAAGTAAATGTAGATTCATTCTCTGTACAAGCAAGTAAAAATGAAATTATAATAAAATACATATCCTCTTGGAGGTAACCAATACAATAGAAAATACATGCGCTGAATTTTTGTGTCTATTTGGGGAACACTGTATACTTCTAAAAAAGGGTTAACCCTAATCAGGCCGGGGGGGGGGGGGNTTCCCTCGGCATCCCTGCTCTCCCGATTTTATGGAACAGATAAGGAGGACGCACTCTCCTCTCTCGAGTTGAACCCCATGAAATACAAGGGCTCATTCAGCAGAGCACCCATCTAATGATCACAGGAATGTGCCATTGAACACTTGCCATATTGTATGGAAAACATTCCGAGATATTCATCTTTACCATGCCAGGCTATAGCCAGGGTAACAATAAAACAAAAAAGCACCTTGAGAATTATGCAGTGTGGTTATGTCCAATCTATGAATGTTTTGAGCATTTCTTAATTATCATTCTTATCTTTATTACTATTTCCTTGTGAATACATAATTTGGAGCTGCTATCATGCCAAATCACTGTTATTGATATTCATCTTTTTATATCAGAATGAAAATGAACAAAACATTTTTTGTAAATTCGTATGAATTACTAGGTGGATGAGATAATGTTTGCCAATCAAGTTGTTCATTCTCCCAAACTATTTCTAAGGTGATATTATGTCTAAAATGATACACAATAAAGCTTGAAAAACAATTCATTAAGAAAATCTGAATTCTTTATTAAACCAATACCAATGGAATGTGCAAAAGTACATAAAATGTTAACATATCATATTACCCCAAGAGATTAGTACATAATAAAATTATCAAATAACCCACATTCGATGTGAACAATGTAAAATGAATTCTAGATTTTCTACTGTTCTTTGAATCAAATTGACATACATTTGGTACTATAAAAATGAATGAGAACAAAAATAAAAACAGTCTATAACTAAAATATATTCTGTAAGATGAATACAAATGACTTTGTTTAACTGTATGAGGCAAGATGAAGAAATTAAATTACTCTATTTTACAGAATACACACTTTCTGTAAATTTCTGTAATAAGTGATATATCATACATTTTGGTAAAACATTGCCTTTTTTAATCACAAAATTCTTTGAGACAATGCATGAAAAATATGTTGAAATACAGTGCAAGTCAAAATTATTGGTTACCTGCTATCACTTTAAAAGCCCAGAACAATGGATGTGGAATGGTAATCCCTCTGTGATCCCATTGTTCTTAGCTTTATAGTGATAACATGTAACCAAAGAATTCTGACTTGTACTGCAGTTACAATCTTTGCATGCCGTCATGTGAGTCACAAAAGTGTAATATTGAAAGAAATCATTACATAATGGAACAATAATAAAATCATGAAATAATATTAATAACAGAATTGTTGTTCTTTCATTAATATTTCCTCAGATATATAAATTCTTTGATCTGACTCACATCGCATTTACACTGAAGGGAAGAGCTATCCATGAATTTTTAATTTATGAGGGTATACTTCAGGAAAGTTAAGGACTTTCTTTCTGGTAGTATTACTAAAGTAAAGTAGGAACCTTGCTTCAACAAAGAAACAGACAGTGATATACATGTACTTGAGGAGAATTGTTCACACCTCAACTGTAGTATAATTATCTCTGTAATTATGATTATTAAAACAAACAGTAATCCCTATTCCTATAGAGTATTACTTTTCGAGAAAAAAATATATATATCTAGTAGTCCTATATGAGTAGACTTTTAGTGTTCATTGCCATAAATTTTGACAATCATGCTATTGCATCATTGATTTTATATATTCTAAATCATATAATGTGCACATCCTAAGTATAAAGAGATGAATTATACTTAAAGCCTCTGTTATGAATACTAAAAGTTGAACATTTGATACCATTGCCTTGTCAAAAAAGTATTTTGTTGTGATCAATCTGAATATGAAAATCATTGTTTAACATTCCAATTTATAGAAAGTAAATGTAGATTCATTCTCTGTACAAGCAAGTAAAAATAAAATTGTAATAAAAACAATGCACATCCTCTTGGAGGTAACCAATACGATATAAAATACAAAATACATGAAGATTTTTTTGTCTGTCTATTTGTGGTACACTGTTCACTTCTAAAAAGGTTAAGGATCACTCCTAAATGTGCATCTGTGAGTTTTAATCAAGGTTACGTATACCTGGAAATAACGAAAATGCAACTATTTTTATCAATGATTTTCATCATCAAGCACAGTGATCAATTTCCAACATGGGTGATTTCAATTATTGAATGATGTCTCTCACTCCAGTACACATCCTGAAATGGTACAATTAAAAGGAGATCAGTTACTTTTTTAGTAGTGTGTATGGATTTATACCAAATAAAAGCACACAAACTTTTCACTTTCATGAAAAACTGTTACTCCAAATTCAGTGGAAATCATTATACAGTCCAACCTTGTTGAAAAGAGCTTTAAAATAATGATCTTTCATTAAACCAAAGTAATTTTCTTGGCTCAGTTCTTGGTTTTCTATTGTATTTTAGGCCTTATATGAACAAAGTTTCATTATGAAAAGGAAAAGGAAAAGGTTCAATTGACCCTGGATATAATGAGCTTCAATTAAAAGAAAATTAAGAAAAGCAGATGGAGCTATACATTTTTCAGTGTAAACAAGTCATGTAAGAATTGCATACTGATGTAACTCTTTTCCTGGTCCCACTTCTGTATTTTGATACCAAAAGACAATCTCTCTCATCTTAAAGGCCCCATTTAATACATGGTGTCATTGTACTTACAAATCAGAAATCTGATATTCTAATTGTTTATCCAAACAGGTTCACCTCATACAGTGAACCGAACCAAAGTCGAATCTACTGGGACTGAAGAAATATCCTTGATTTGGAGAAAGTTTGAGTCATGAGGGGTCTTGCAATAGGATGTAGAGTTTGAAAAAGACCTTTGATTTTATACACAATAGATAGAGGATTTTGTTTTTTAAAACATATTCATAAACGAATACAGTCTAACCTCATTATATCAAGGTCGTTGGGACCAGAGAAATTATCTCTTTATATTGAAATCTAGTTATATCCGGGCCAAAATACAATAAAATGCAAAGAGATGGGAAAAATTACCTTGTTATAATGAGAGCTCATTATATCAGTGGTCCTTAGAACAAGGTTTGACTGTACTGAACATAATCACAGTCTGGCATTTCTTACTAAATATATATGACGGGCAAGATCTAGAATCACACATTTATTTCTTCATAATCTAATATAAGCTCTACTTCCGATTTACACTCCAATCTGATTTTTCTCTCTTGAAATCTTTTCATTGCATGACAAAGCTAATATTATCCGACATGTAATGTTACATAATCATTCTTTGGCATGAAGTACAATATAATAAAGATTCAAATCCTATGTGCAGGGTTTTTGCTAATTTTTTTTATAGCAGGGAACTCAACCTTCCCAGGTGGTTACTTCCGATAAAAGAGCAGGGGTAAAAATAACCCGTTACCGGCTATTAACAAAAACCCTGTATGTGTATTTTTCTTTGTCATAATGGGGAACTCCCAACAGTCATTGATGTGTTGTCAGTGAATGAATCTATGTAATAAAAATGGATCAATATCATTCTTTCTCAAATGCTTGCAGAATTGATGTGGCTATACTATACTCAAATAAAAAAAAACATTCTACTTGTCTTGCAAAAGAGGAAAATGTTAAATTTTGTGTACAATGTAAATAAAGAATTCCCCAGGATGCCACCACAGATTATAACTTTTGAAAGGATGGTCCCATTTTGTTGAAAATATTCAGACTTTCATCTTATTTTCATCTTCATTAATTGACAGCGCATCAATGTTTGGTTGAAGTTCCCCTTAAGATTTCAAGACGAAAGTAAATTTCATAAATTATTAGTACTGAATTTTTTCCATTTATATGAAAACTGAAGTTAGAATGCAAGCTCTGGCGCTACCAAACTTTTCACATTTTCAGCTGTCAGTACACACAACAAATTCTTTCACATTTTGCTGTTAGTATACACAATAAATTCTATCACATTAGCACCTTGTTATACACAACTGTGTAAAAATAATGAAAAATATACTTTCAACTCTACATGTACTCTGGGTAATCTAATCATCCCATGCTTTACTATAAGCTATAAGTTCTCACTAATCCTGCTGCCACCATATTCCATGTTAATACTGTGCTTGTTTTGTCTACATTTTTCAACATTTTACAATATTTGTGGAAGGAATAATAAACTTTAAACAAATAATAATTACCCAATCACCAGTACATTAACATGATTCTATATTTTAGAACAAATGGATAAAAATTGTGGTGTTGACAAAATTTAAAAAAAAAAGTCTAAATATTTCATACCTTTGAATATCATATCTATATAAATTATGTGAACAATAAGCAAAATGTGAGAAAGAAGGATTTCTCAATCACTATCTTCATCAAACAAATTCAAATACAATGTACCTTTACTTTAATGGTAAACATCTAAAATTGATATGAAATATCAAAATACGACATAAAAGCTGCTAACATTGGAGCAAAATATGGCAATTAATACGAATTAATTGTGGAAGACCATAGTTAAATATTTGACCAATATTAGATCAATCATTTCATTTGAAATTATTGTTGACATTTCTCCATACTTCTTAGTACTTTGGAAACATTTTATTTAATACCAGCAACTTTTGCTCAACACTTATTGTAATAGTACTTCTTCTAATTCAATAATACATGTATATGTACCTATATTACTTATTGTAATTCAGTACAAAATTCAAGACATATGTGACCCACTCACAGTCAAATAAGTACCATACATAAATAAGACAAATGTAATATATAAAATCATATAAAAACATTTTGAAATATAATGAGGTAAAAAGAGCCGTACTGTGGTTTTATGAACTAACATGCAAAAATAAAGACATGGTATGCAATTGTCATGTTGCATGTCCCATTGAACAAGTGCTTCAGATATGCCAACCAAAAATCTTATGTTTTACTTTTTCTATTCTTTTTTCACTCCTTAAAGGTAGAAAACTACATTTGCACACATTACGGTTATGCTTTATTACAACTTGTTGTGTACCTCAGATATGCCAAAATAATAACCTCTATGAAGTATTTTGGTCGAATGTAGTCCAGAATATTTAATTCAAATAAAAATCTATTCTATCATAATTCATCTTGACACCAACGGTATCGCGATAGTATTAACGTATTCCGGTACCACACACACACATACAAAACATAAGAGCACATACAGTGCGCCCTTCAATACACTGCCACACCATGCGGAATATGCACTGAGAGAGACTCTTGCGCTATTGGTCAACAAGGGGTTAACGACTGTTTTGAATTTTGAACGCACAGTGAATTAGTTTGAGGCCCGAATAGAAGAATTATTATTGGAATAAGTATAAATGCGCCTGTCATGACCAATCTTTGTGCTTAATTGATTGTTCTAACATCTTGTACTCTTCAATATAACACACAATCTTGGAAAGTCAAATTTTAGGCTGCAAAAGAAGTATTCTACCTTTAAGGGGTACTAAGATCTATGAACGTAGCGCACTACCATACCAAAATGTATTGAATATGAATTTAGGTTGGCATCCCTGATGCTAGAGAATTGGCATGCATTTCAATGGTAAGTTGGTGTTGCTATCTCAGCGATTTGTTGCATATATTCCATGTTTGGAGACTGGTTCATTAAAGGGGAACTACACTCAGACATTAAATTGCTATCATTAAATGAAGAAAAATAAGATGAACAAACTGTGAAAATTTGAGCAAAATTGGATAATCCATTCAAGAGTTATGAATTTTCAAAGTTTTGATTTACACCCCTCATGGGCTCCTTAAATTGGCAAACGTACAGGCACAAAATGGCTGCCA
>BQKZ01001968.1:67138-78406 GCA_036244855.1 Temnopleurus reevesii
ATGTTTTCAGATTGTGGGTGTGTGGGGAGGGGAGAAAAAATGTTTTCAGATTGTGGGTGTGTGGGGGGAGGGCCGGGGCACGGACACCCACATACATATACATACATTCATACACGCACACATACACACATATGCGAACCCTCGCCCTTATGTACACACACACAACACACACACACGCACAGACAACCACCTGGCGTCCAACACCAACTCTTCCAATGGCCGCACAGTCGAAACACAATAAATACAATACCGTTTCGTCCAACAAAATTAGACTTAGGGGTGCCAAATTTATGGTTAAAATGAAGGAAAAAAAATTGTTGAGGATCCTATGACAAGTTTTTCTTTTATAGTTTGCTGCTCTTAAGAACACAGATGTTGAGGTGGGGCGGGGGCGGGGCAATGAAATGCAATGTACGCTTTTTTTGCTTGTCAGCTCCTCGAGCTCCTAAAATGTGTTGCTCGCTCGAAATATATTGCAATAATTTCATCATTTTTATGCTAGATTGATTGTTATTGAACTTCGTAACGCGTGAGCAAAGCGAGCGAGCAAAATTTAAGTACTTTTTACCAAAAAATTAGAATAGCTACACGTTTTCTAAACCAGTTTGTTGGAAAATTTGGAAAAGGGCCAAGGCTAAAACAAAAGTTGCACTTAGCATTCCACGTCACTTATCTCCGGATCTTCGGCGGCTAGTTAAGGACAAAAAAGGGGATGCGTCTCAATGAACCATTTTTATATTTGATAATAGATGCAATGTTCCTATCTAGGTCATATTTTGAATTTGAGTTTTCTTTAGCACTAGACGTTGATTTTGAAGCCTAAGCTTGATTTATTAAACCGTTATCAATTTAGGTAGTATTTAAAATAGGCACTTGAAAATGCCCTCACCTAGATTTGGCGTCCCCCTGGCCCTCTGAAAATGGAACGATCATATTTTTTTCCTTTTCAGTCAAATTTGAAATAGAAATCAGAGAAAATTTATAGGAAATATAAAAATGTTTTAATAGATTATTTGCAGACCTTGTGGGGACTTTTAGACCAGGTATCAAAGTCTCATTTTGTATGGGCCTATTAAATCTGTTAAAAATGAATAATACTGATAATAAAAAAGAACACTTTCGACCTACTGACGTAATTTTTCAAGAATCTCATTCTTGGGAATCCAAATGATTTTCATTTGACCTTAATATGGTTTTCCTTTCATAACACATTGGATAACAATTATCTTACCCCCTTGGACATTGTTGAAGCCTGACGGACAGTTGAATTGATCTTCGGCGTCGTGACGGTCATCCGTATCAGATGGGCACCGGTGGGTGCAGTCGTGGCCACACAAACAATTGGGGCCAGTGTTGCCATAATCATGGAGTGTGTCTAAAAAAATAAAAGAATTTCACATTTTTCGCCGTTAAATCAAAAGAAATTTTGTTTGTTAATTCAGAAAGAGGATAAGGGTTCGTTATAAAACGATATGATAGAGCAAAACGGTTGAAAGTTCGATCTCTTAGTTGCAGATGTCATCATGATTGTAAGCAATGCAAGTACTTTCTCCTAGTCGACTCGGTGTATGAATTTTCATTTATATCCCCACCTGAAAGTAAATTGTTTGGTTAAATATTTGGATTACACAGGCAAATTTGTGAGACTAGACAAGGGCATGGAGAAAATGTGTATATGTCGATGCCGTTCAAATGAACAAATTCCAAATTTCATTCGTTTTTTAACACTAAAGAGTTCATGGGATTAGAACTCACTTCATGGTAAAATCGTGTTATAGGAACTTCTAGGATCCGATTATTGTCGTTAATATGCAACATTCTCAATGAACTTGGTTGAGCTGGTATCATGATCATTATATTTAATTTATGTATTTTTGACTAACTGTTATTTTACTTTGTAACTTTTTCCTTTGTCAAGTCTTTTTAGTTTTGCTCTATAAGTATTGAATTGAATTGAATTGAATTGAATTGAATTGAATTTATTTATTATCCAATAAAACAATAACATAACATGGTTTTGTACAACAAAGATATAGTACTTAGAGCATAAAGTTAACAGGATAAAGGAAACCAGAAAATAGCATGGATGCTAGTCGAGTCTGGCACCTAGTCACAAAGACAATTGTCATATTGACTTGAAAGATTAAAAAGTTACATTAACAAGTTACATTATATAAACGTTACATTAAGTTACATATATGTACACTTACATGTAACATGATTACTTGTTGTATAAACATTAATTACATTTGCTCACACACACACACACACACACACACACACACACACACACACACACACACACATTCACAGATTTATGTTCAGGGCAGATGGACAGCCATGAATGCAAAATAAAGAATACATGTACATAATAATATTTGTGTACTCGCCATCCATTCATTCATTCAGTAAAAACTCTTTAAGCGTCTTTCTAAAAGAAAGCGCAGATGTTTTTGTTTTAACATAATTTGGTAAATCGTTCCACAGAGAACTACCTACATATGAGACTGAAAATGTTCCTTTGGTTGTTTTAACCTTTGGTATGTACAAGTTGTTTTTTTCTTTCTGTCTTGTTCGGTAACTATGTTGAATAAAAGTGCAATACTGAATGATTGTATGCGGGAGTTTACCATTAATTAATTCATACATAAAACTACCGATACAAAGTTTATGTAGCTGATAAATATTCAGAACTTCCAATTTTTTGAAAAGTGGTTTTGAGTGTGTCCTGATTGAACTAAACGTGATACCTCGAACCGCCATTTTTTGACTTAAATGTATGGGTTTCAGATTTGTTTCATATGTGCTACCCCATACTTCTATTCCATACGTAAGGTGTGGTTGGACTAAAGTTTTATACAATAATACTAAAATCCTTTGAGGGATGCAGCTTCTTAAGCGATAGATGATTCCAATTTTCTTTCTTATATTCTTGTTTACCTTTTCAATTTGGCTTTTCCACGTTAGATGCTTATCAATATCTAAGCCTACGAAAGATGCAACATTAACTTCATTTAAACATGTATTTGACATTTTCAGCTGTCCTTTAGTTTCAGTAACTTTACGAGCACCACTAATAATCATATAATTTGTTTTTGACAAATTTATTGTAAGTTTATTTGCATTACACCAATTTGTTACCTCTGTAAGATGTTCATTTGCTTCATCTAAATCAATAGTGCTTTTCCCCACTGGGAAAGTGTGAAACAAATTGGAATCGTCAGCAAATAGTCTGAAATTGAAGTAGTCTGTACAATCTGGCAAATCATTTATATATATCAAAAATAACGTTGGACCTAAGACCAGTGAAGACAGAGCCTTGAGGAACACCGCAGGTTGTGGTCTTTCTTGATGAGGTTACCCCACCATAATCTACAAATTGGGATCTATTGCATAGATAATCTTGAAACCACATTAGCGGCAGTCCCCGTATTCCATAACACTTTAGTTTTCCACATAAAATTGAATGGTCAATTGTATCAAATGCCTTTTTAAAGTCTAAGAAAACACCAAGTGTTAACCTTCCTTCATCTATAGATTTAACAACGTCATTAATAAGATTTGTGAGAGATAATTTTGTACTATATTGCTTACGAAAGCCATACTGATGCCTGGACAAAATGTTGTTTTTCTCAAGGTAAGTAAGTATTCTTTTATTCACTAATTTCTCAAATATTTTTGCTAACAGAGGCAATACAGAGATAGGGCGGTAATTGCCAGGTATATTCTTTTCCCCCTTTTTGAATATTGCTGTTACTTTAGCTACTTTCATATTTGATGGAAATTTGCCTGACCTAAAAGATAAATTGAATATGTAACACAGTATTTTCGCAATCATTTCTGCACTAAACTTCAACAAGCATGCAGGGATATTATCAAATCCACAAGTTGATCTCTCACTTCATAGGATGTTATTGGTGTCCAAAACAGAGAGTTACATACTTCATTATTTATATATTCCTTGTATGTCTTGTTGACAGAATCATCAGATATTTTGTTAGCAAGATTTGGTCCAATATTCACAAAAAAGTCATTGAAGGTTTCAGCTATGTCACTGGCTGAATTAACGACTACGTCACAACCATTTTCTTGTACACAAAGATGTTCTACATGAGTCTTTTTGGACTTTCTATTTCCATTATAGAATAAATCATTAATTGATTTCCATGTTTTGCGGGTATCCCCCCTGTGATTCTCAAACATTTCTGTATAGTAATTTCGTTTTGCATTTCTTAAGATAGTTGTCAGAACATTGCGATATCTTTTATACTCTGCTTCATGAATGGCATCATGGTTTGATCGAATGACTTTAGCATATAATTTATGTTTGGTGTTTATTGACTTTTTTATTGCTTTAGTGATCCATGGTTTATTTTTCTTTTTGGTTTTACAATGCATTTCTACAAAAGGAGCATGTTTGTCACAAACTCCTTGGAATAATTGTATGAACATATTCTGTATGTTATCAACATTTGCTCATATATTTGTTTTTAAATTATTTATGTATAAGCGCTATTTTACCTCGTATGTTTTGCTAATGCCACGGATATGATGTCAATGAGACTTTCTAATGTTAATGAGGTATTTCATTGTGTTTTTTTAACCGTGTGGAATTAAAAGATATGTCAATCTATCTATTTATCTTTTTATCTAGCATCTATTTCTCAGGAACTAAACTTGTTTGAAATCAACCACTAACTCAGGGATGTTGCTACAAAGTTGCAATTGATCGCAACATTGGAGCAACAACAAATTAGGAGCTTACTTCTCATTTCACTGCAGTTTTGATCTGCGCATGACAGCTGGTCACATGACACTCCAAACCAGTTGCCATGGCAATGACATTCTCCATGGATACAATCGCCATGTCCATTACAGTCCCTTGGATCACGAGGTTCATGGACGCAGAGGATTGTGGAAACGAGCCTTGGGCATCGAAATGCAGGATCTGGGCTGAAGAAAAGAAAATTGTTTGAACGTTTGGCGACGGCGCACGGTATAATCCAAATTTAGGTTTTCCTAGCTTGAAAAAAATTGTCATTACTACTTTTTCTTTAAATTGTATTTCATACAATCATTTCAAATTCAGTATGGGAGATTGGTATGGCAGTGAGCGCTATATATATGTTGTGTATTATTATTATTTTTATTTTTTATTATCATTACTTTTATTTTTATTATAATTATTATTATTTTCATTATTATTATTATTATTATTATGATTATTATTATTATTATTATTATTATTATTATTATCATTATCATTATTATTATTATTATTATTATTATTATTATTATTATTATTATTATTATTATTATTATTATTAGAACAGAACAACATCGCGTTGCTTCCACCAGCAAAATTATTGGACCCACCCCCGAGGTGCTGACAAGCAAAAGAAAAATGAATAAAAAAGATATCATCAGATCCTCTGACCAGGAGTGGGAGGGCCTCTGAGGGATAGAGCTCCNAGGAGGGGAGGGGGCTGAATGGGTCTCTTGGTACTACACTTAACATATCTCACCAGGTATCTGATGGAATATTGACCATGGTTCCATTAACCAGGAAGGTAGAAGAGCCCCCTCCATCAAGGTTGATTGCATTCTTCACACCCTTGGAAAGAAGCCAGGAGGCAAAGGCTGGCACGGATAACCTGACAAAAAATGATAAATGAATAAAGGTAGAAATAAATTATATCGCAAATGATAGTCTTTAAGTTGATCATTATTTCAGAGGTATCAGCTAGGCACCTGGGCTCAGTTGTTTGAATATTTTTGTTTAAGATACGGTATCCTCTACTTGCTTGGACGTCTTAACTTTTTGCGCCATCCCATTTGTAGACACAAACTTTGAAACGTCTACGGTACAAAAAGTTCTGACGTCTTAGCAAAAAAAAAAAAAAATGCTGGACCATCACTAGCAATTGGCCAGGCCCAACTTCCTCGCATCAATGATATTCTCCTTCTTTTTATTAGTCTTCTCATTCTTCTATTTATTAGTCTACTCCTTCTTCTTCTTCTTCTTCTTCTTCTTCTTCTTCTTTTTCTTCTCCTTAATCTTCCTCCTCCTCTTTCTTTTCATTTATGCCATCCTGTCTTTCTCGACCGTGCCTATTCTACAAATATTATACAATGATTTGGGCCATAAAAGATTGTTAAGTTTTTAACTCATTGCTATTCATTATTATTATCATCATCATCATCATTATCACTACTATTATAACTATTATAATATTTAATCTTTAGTAGTATAATTAACAATATTATAATTATCATTATATCTCATTAAAATCACAATATTTTCGCAATCATTATTGTTATCATCATATCGCAAGAGATATCAACCGTTCCGGAATATGCATGGGGAGAAGAATTAAAATGTAAATATTGAACGCAGCAGCTGAACAAAAGTAAGAGTAAAAATAACAACATCACCAACAACAACAGCAACAGCCAGACTCTCAGTCATTATTTTCTATAACGAAAGCTCTGAATCTATAAAAAAAAAATCGACCTCATGCACATTCTGGAGTGGTTGGTTTCTTTATAATCTTATGCCCCATTCACGTATATAGAAGCTCGGAATCATAAGGATTCAACACGACTCTAGGCAGTTAACTGAACTCTAAAAAAAAAGTCTTCGCAAAACAATACTTTTTTTAAGCAGAAGCAGAACAAAAAAGTTAAAAGAAAACCGTATATTAAAAGTGATAATAAAGTTATGATTTTGAAAAAAAATAAAAAAATTGAGCAAATCAGTGAAAATTTTCAGACATGTTGCCAATATTATGACATTAATTATGGATGCACTACAAACCACAACTTTCTTTATAAAGAAGGTGAAAAATTCATCATTTTCTACAGAAAGGTACACCGTTTGTATGAATGTAAACATGCTTATAGGGGATCTAAGTCTATGTTCACAACGCTTGTTCCCTACTCTAAACGAGTCTCACCGTACACGCAAGGAGCTCGCACGTCACCCCCCCCCCCCCCCTCCAAAAAAAAAAACATTTGTGGGGGAGAGCGGATATCTCACGGGGAGGTCGTGTTCGTTAGGTGTTTGTGAGGCTCAATAGAACAGTTCTGGGAAAGGACTATAGGATCTACATATTTATTACGAGTATGTGTTTTGATGAAATCATATTTGTGAGTAAAAGGTAGGAAATAATAAATGGATAGATTGCCAATGTGTATATATATTAAAACATTCATAACTGTACTTTTTAAAATTAATTTTCCAATTTTTCTCAAACTTGTTTGTTCTGTTCATCTGATTTTCCTGCTTCTGCTGAAGCAATATTATTTTTGGGCAAACTCTTTCAACAAAGAGTCGAGTTTAATCGTGTCGCTTCCAGGCTTCTATATGTAACTGGGGCTTTACCCTCTGAACCTGCTCTCCCCGTCAATCATGGCGATGATGACACGCCCCTCATCATCACTTCCTACTGCTACTCTAGCTGATAGCATGCTGAAGAATTCATCCACATTCTCTTCAACAAAATGAAATAAAAACATAAATCATTATAATCATCGTTAAAAGATAATAAATTGTTTGGTTGCCTAAAGCCCGACTGACACTTGTTTGCTTGTATGACTTTCGGGTACGATTTTGTCGTGCAATTTTGATGACAAGGCATGCCATTTTTAGGGCACGAACTAGGAGGCAGTTCGCGACTAGGAGGCAGTTCGCGACAGTCGTGGCATGGCGCACATTGCCATCCACTGGCAAGCATCCTCCTGCATCGTTCCGATGAGATCACGAACATTGTGCGCATAGTTCACGACCCGGTCTTGATTTTTTTTTTGTGACCAAGATTTTGAATACTTGAAAATTCTCGTCCTGACTTGGCACGCAGTCATGACGACTTAACACACACTTCAGGCCAGTCTACGACTAGTTTGTGCACTGGCACGACTCGAGTCTTGCCAATGCGTGTCACAAAATCGAGTAACTGTCAGTATGGCATAAAACTTCCATTTGTGTATTGTCGGTCGGTTGGAAGTTATGCGTTAATTCTTTCAAAGGTGTGCGTAAACTCGTCGTAACTGCTTGCCATGTCGGAACGAGAATCTTGAAATGTTCAAACTTTTGATCACGTCAAAATTTTAAGACCGGGTATCAGGACGATCCGGGAGGGTGCTTAAGTAAGTGGCAGTGTGCGCCATGCCACGACTGTCATGAACTGCCAGAAGTAGTCACCCCCCCCCCCCCACCCCAGTCATCCATTTTTACTGCCTTTGTTATCCTGTCGCGCCAATGCGGAAAATGTGTTAACTATGCGCAACCTATGCGAAGGCTATGCGTAAACTCGTCGTGGCGGTTCGTGTCAATGTGGACATCGATGGACACGCTTTAGTTAACTCATCGTGATCTATTCGTAAACTATGCGAGAAATCGTCGTGAACAATGCGGAAGCCTCCCAGTTGATGCCCCAAAACGGCACGACTTCGTGCGAGTGTCAACCTGGCTTAAGAATATAAAGAATTATAACTGAAAAAATTCAAAGAGCATTTGCAAATGACTTTAATTTGCAGGTTGTATTTTGCATGTTTATCTTTCATCTTTGTCATATTTGTGTTATATCTTTATGACTGCAAACACAAAAGCTTTATCATCATTTAGGTTAATTAGTATCAAGTAGAATGAAAATCGAAGGCATTAGGAACGGACATCATTGGATTTACGACAAGTTCAAACCGCTTTAAAGTTCAAATTCTTGATTATCAAAAAAATCACATGTACACGAGACTTCAAATCAATTAACTTCGGATCTCTAAAATCCAACGATAGAGGGAAATTCTAAAAATGAACAAAATCATGCTCATTACAAATAGAGGAAAACGCATGATCAATTACCATATTCTGCAGTCTCCGCGCATTCCGCTGTCTTGCTCTCCTCTACGTAGATTTCCCCATCTCGTATCAGCCAACCAAAACCCCCTATATACAAGCTGGATAAATGGATTCTCTTCCTGTAAGACGTCTTCTTCTGATAAGTACCTTTAGTGACATTAAACAGAACAGAATGGTTGAGTAATGCCAGGCTGACACTAATGTGCAAGACCTTTGGCCACGATTTTTTTGTGGCAAATCGTGCCATTTTGGGGGGTATACGAACTGGAACGCTCCCGCACTGTTCACGACAATTTCGCGCATAATTCAAGACGAGTTCACGATTAGTTGACGAATGAGCGCCCATCTATGTCCACATTACCAAGAACTAGCATGATTAGTTCACGATTAGCTTGCGCATAGTGTGCGCATAATTTACGCACTTCACGCAATGGCACGACGAGATTGCGTAACTTTGACGGTTTCGTGATTCTGCCGTGTCTCCGAGATAGCATCGACAATTGATGGATGACTAGGGGGCTATTTGTGGCAGTTCGTGAGAGTAGCGACATTACTCGCACATATCGTCCCGACGAGTTGACGAACAGTTTGCGCATAAATAACGACCCGATCGTAAATTTTGTCGTGACCAAAATGTCAAAAATCTCGTCCCGACATGGCACGCAGTCACGACGAGTTTATGCACACTTCACCCCCGTTCACGATTAGTTTACACACTGGCACGAATTGAGTCGTGCCAATGCGTGCCAAAGAATCGTGCAAGTGTCTTGGATTAAGGGAGCCTCGCGCCAGAATGAGGTGATAGCAAACTTAATTATAAGCTAGGCTGACACTAGCATAAATTTTATGGCACACATTGGCATGACTCGAGTCGTGCCAGTGCGCAAACTAGTCATGAACCGGTGTGAAGTGTGCGCAAACTCGTCGTGACTGCGTTCCATATCGGGACGAGAAGTTTGAAATGTTCAAAAATTTGTGTCCGGGTCGTGAATTATGGTCGTAAATTCGTCGGGACAATATGGGATGATGCGTGCCAATGGGTTGCAGTGTGAATCATGCCACGACTGTCACAAACTGTAACAAATAGCCCCTTAGTTAGTTGTCGATGTTATCCAGAAAACACAGCAGAATAACGACACTTGTCGTGCCAATGCGGGAAGTGTGTAAACTATGCGCAAGCTATAGACGTGAACTCATTTTGCTAGTTCGTGTCTATGTGGACACAGGTTTGGCACGCATTCGTGAACTATTCGTGAAATCGTTGTGAACTATGCGTGAAATAGTCGTGAACAGTGCGGGAGCCTCCCAGGTTGTGCTCTAAAATGGCGAGACTTGCCACCACAAAATTGTGGCTAAATAAATGTCGTGCAAATGTCAGCGTGGCTTTATACAGTCGCCCCGGATCGCAAAACATTGCGATGACAATAATAATAAATAAACATGCCATCAATATAGCAGGGGCCGATATCGTATTATGAAATTATATATTTTAACAAAATTGGTGTCCATACGCGGAGTGGCGTAATACTTTTGAACCACTATACACACATATGCGCATGGTTGCTCTGTCTCCCCCCCCTCTCTCTCTCTCTCTAACACACAAAAACAAACCACACACACACACATACACACACACCCACACATACATACGGGTACGTTCTACCGACCCTGCATCGTTGCATCTTTTAGTTTAAGACTCACCCAAACACTAACGTCCCATCAGCTCTGATACCAAAATGGGCATTCTGCAGCCCTCCACTGGTCTGGACAAGCCTCCCATCGCTGTAAACGTTTCCATAGCAATCTCCACCGCTCGGACTAAAGAACCCGGCGTTGACGGCCACTATGCAGTCGTCCTGTTTGGCTGAGGAATCCGCAGTGACCAGGAGCTTCTCCCCGCATCCACCGGGTTCTTGTGGCTCCAGGACAGACAACGTCCTGGCGGGACTGTTCACCCAGACAATGTGTCCAGGGACGTGTTTCCCAGGTGAAAACTCGTCGTATGTGTACCTCATGTCGGTTATGGGGTACGGAACCATGTTGGGGTCACCAGTGTCGCCTTTCTGAGTCAGATGGGTCACGTTGCCGTATTTCACCTGTTGGCATTCTTTGACTTGGCCATAGGAGCGAGGGGAGAAATGCTTGCAGTACTCGTAAGGGGTACCGAAGACGCCGCTTGATGGAGACCTGCGAGTGCATGAATCATTAAAGGGGTATTAATCCCATGCAGTAATTTACTGTCAGTGGATGGACAAAAATACAAATGATCAAATTATGAAAAATTATGAAAAATTGAGAAAAATCGGATGATCCATTCAATAGTTATGAATTTTCAAAGTTTTGATTTACATCCCACATTGGCTCCTTATATTGGCAACCTACAGGCACAAGATGGCTGCCAACAAGGAGAA
>BQKZ01001969.1:57094-69606 GCA_036244855.1 Temnopleurus reevesii
CATCATCATCATCATCATCACCATCATCATCAACATTATCACCATCATCATCATCACCATCATCATCATCATCATCACCACCATCATCACCACCATCATCACGATCATCATCATCACCATCTTCATCATCATCATCATCACCATCATCATCATCAACATTATCACCATCATCATCATCATCACCACCATCATCACCACCATCATCACGATCATCATCACCATCATCATCATCATCACCATTAACATCCCAATCATCATCACTATCATCATCACCTTCATCATTATCATCATTGTCACCTAATTATCATCATCATCATCCTTACCATAATTATCCCTAACATCATCATCAGCATCACCATCACTACCATCATCATCATCATCATCATCATTATCATCACTATCATCATTTCTATCATCATCATCATCATCACCATCATCATCACCACCATCATCATCATCATCATCATCATCATCACTATCATCATCATCATCATCATCATCATCACCATCATCATCATCACCATCATCATCACCACCATCATCACCATCATCATCACAATCATCATCATCATCATCATCATCATCACCAACATCATCACCACCATCATCACCACCATCATCACGATATCATCACCATCATCATCATCATTATCATCATCACCATAAACATCCCAATCATCATCATTATCATCATCACTTTCATCATTATCATCATTGTCACCTAATTATCATCATCATCATCATTACCATAATTATCCCTAACATCATCATCAGCATCACCATCACTACCATCATCATCATCATCATCATCATCATCCTCATTATCATCACCATCATCATTTCTATCATCATCATCATCATCATCATCATCACCATCATCATCACCACCATCATCATCATCATCATCATCATCATCATCATCACTATCATCATCGTCATCATCATCATCATCACCATCATCATCATCACCATCATCATCACCACCATCATCACCTACATCATCACCATCATCATCACAATCATCATCATCATCATCATCGTCATCATCATCATCATCACCACCATCATCACCACCATCATCACGATATCATCACCATCATCATCATCATCACCATAAACATCCCAATCATCATCATTGTCATCATCACCTTCATCATTATCATCATTGTCACCTAATTATCATCATCATCATCATCATTACCATAAGTATCCCCAACATCATCATCATCATCATTATCACAATCACTGCCATAATCATCATCATCATCATCACCATCTTCACCATCACCATCATCACCATCAACATCATCATCATCATCATCATCATCATCATCATCCTCATCACCACATCATCAACATCATCATCATCATTATCTTCATCATCACCAACACAATCACCATGCTGATCACTAACACCATCAATATCATCATCATCATCATCATCAGCAACATCATCATCATCATCATCATCATCATCACCATCATCATTATCCTCATTATCATCATCATCCCCATCATCATCATCATTATCAACATCATCAACATCGATATCCCCATCATCACCTTCATCATCATCATCATCATCATCATCATCATCCTCATCATCCTCATCATCTTCATCATCATCACCATCATCACCATCATCACCATCATCATCATCGTCATCATCATCATCACTCATCAACATCACTATCATACCTGAGTAAGCCTTTGGACATCAGTCAGCATCTCGGGCAAGCGTCTCAGAATGGCAAAGATTTTCAGGTAATTGTTGTGTCTCAGAATATCCTCTTCAAATATCTTGAAAGCTGCTAACGAGTATCTGAAGAGAACCTTGTTACCTTCTGACAGGAACGTGTCCCAGATACGAAGCATCGTCTAGGAAAGAGGAATCAATATATTGGTCTAGTTAAAGTCTCGCCACTGATAACAGGCGATTTCAAATGATATATCACGATACTGCCGATGTCGTTACGTTGAGGCAGGGAAGGTGACTTCCGGTTTAGGAAGCTCATGCACATGCCACCTCTATCATTTGGGAAAGTTTTAACTTGTTCTTCCTTAAACATCATCGGAAATACTTGGTACTGCATCAAAAAAACACATCGTGCTGTAACAATAATTGATGTCAGGAAATATTTGAAATCAAGTGTAAAACAAACACGATTTTTCCAATCTAAAACCTGGTGAGGTGGAATGCACATGTAAGAATGTCCCAACTCCACATGACTCGTTTACTGTCAGTGAAAAAACTGATTTCAATGGGTACTGGCAGGAAGAAATTCCTTGAAAGCAGAGATGCGCCAAATATAGCCAAGTAATATTGGAACAGAGCCCTTCAAAACACTTTGTATTAAACGCTTTATTAATGTTGCAACTATCAACATTATTATTATTATTATTATTGTTATTATCATTATTATTATTNTCAAGTCTTCCCTCTTTCTCCTCCTCCATCTTCTCTTATTTTGACCTTTCAAGTTTCATCCTTTTTCCTATTTGTTCTTCTCATTCTCCTTCTTTTCCTCCTCCTGGACCTTAGATCTTCTTCTTCTTCTTCTTCTTCTTCTTCTTCTTCTTCTTCTTCTTCTTCTTCTTCTTCTTCTTCTTCTTCTTCTTCTTCTTCTTCTTCTTCTTATCATCATCATTATTACATGTATTATTATTATTATTATTATTATTATTTTCATTAATGCATGATAAACTATGAGAAAAGCACTCACCTCAGCAGGAATGTTATCACAGAAACACGTCACAAACCAGTTGAATGTCACCAGAGATAGATCAATTCTATAGCAGGAAGATATGAACAGACAAAAAAACTTTTTTATCAATTTGACATATTGACACGATGACTGTCACAGGTTAGCATCTTTTGTGATTTGAGAATTTAATCGTATAAGCCAATATTTTATCATACAGATATTTTTTCGATTTCAAACTAGGAGGCATCGGACCCGACATCAGGGTTATGTTTCATAAAGCTGCGTGTAGATTATGTACGACTCTATGAACCACTAGTGACCCTTTCTTCAGTGCAATTTACCACCAGGAGTCATTATCGAATGCGAGAAATAGTCACCAGTCGTTTGTAGAGTCGTGCCTGGATCTAGATGCCATTTTGTAAAATTGCCGCTATATTAAATATTGCTATTATCATTATTATAATCAATCTGTACTTACGTATGTTCTTCTAGATGAGCATGCAATCTTGGAATCTTCTCTGTTAAGACATTCTACAGACTCTCTGATCAGTTTGTGAGCCTATCAAAATATCTTTATAGCTCTCCAAATTTATGAGCATACAGTCTAAAGAGGTGTACTTCAAAAGTAGCAATTGATCACAAATCAACTGAAAATCAGTTGCAAATTGTAACACAAATTTTCATTTGTGCTACAAGATGCGCATGAAGCAATGATTTTGAACAACGAGTTCTAAAAGACTACACGCTCGATTTAGATTAGTTTCAGAGTCTCTTGATCTAGTAATGCATACTTACGAGTGTTCTTCAAGATGAGCGTGANATTGTGGATGCATACAATTGCTTTGCATAATGAGAAAAAATGGAAATAAAAGAAAATCATCTTCAGCCTGTAAGTTCTTACAACTTTAATTTCACAATCTTTCAATGAAATATCATACATTTTTCCATGATCCGAAATGCTGTGAATTATTTTAATTAACCCTTTTATCTTTCCTATACAAAAATGAGTAGTTCAAAATTTCAATTGTGCAAAAGAATAAAAGAGGAGCCATGGCCTCAATACAGCTGTTTTGAAAAGTATTTTTGATGTGCAAGCGCAAGCTATGACATGAACATTGCTTTCATATCATCAAAATTTATTTTGATGAGCTCATTCAAATAATTTTATATCGTTCAGTTATAAATGACATTTTTATGCTCCTCGTTTCTTGAGGATTTGTCAAAATAAGCTGACATAGGGGGTGTTGCTCAAAGGTTGCAATTGATCGTAAGTTGCAGTTGATCGGTACGCGCCAATCAAAATCATTGTTTCATGCGCATCTTGTTAAATGCGTACATCAGGCGCGAATGAAAATGCGCATTACAATTTGCAAAATTGCAGTTGATTTGCAGTTGATTATGAGCAACACCCCATTAGTGATACTGTAATTTTTAAAATTAATCAAGGGGAAGTCAGAAATTGATATTCTCCTCGAAATAGTGGGAACTTTGTGAAAGTACCAGTTGCTGAAATCATTGTACATATTTTCATGTTTATTACCTCACAAGCACAGAAAATAAATTAACACACATACAGGATGTAAAAGTCTGTATTTTAACAAGATATAATATTCTATTTTTAATGTGCAATATACTTCATTGTGGAATGCATGCAACATATAATACTCTGATTTCATTTTTTACAAATATATATATACAAGGATTGTAATAATGGGGCATTATCTGTGATGTGTGTGTGAACCTAATGCCCCAGTCACATAGGACCCCTGAAGCAACACGATTCACCCCGACTCTTTGTTAATTCACAGTTACCGGTAACTGCCTCGGAACAACGAATCGGGGTGAATCGTGCTTCCGGGGTCCTATGTGACCGGGGCTTAAACAGTTGACCTTTTGATACACTTCATTAAAAAAAAATTCTATGGTATCAGAAACATTACATCTTTATATTGAAATATTGTTAAATCAGAGTGAAATTCACCTTGTTAAAACAAGAGCTTGATCTATTGCGCTTTTTGTGATAAGGTTCCACTAACACGATATAAACTATTTAAATAAATTAAGTTGAACGCTAATTCAATGGTCCTTTGTAATGCTATTCAAATCGGAACCGGCTTGTAATTGTGGTGTCCGCACAGTTGAATACATAGCATATTGTCTGTGGCCCACTTAACATTTCGGAAACGGTTTACATGTATATCGTGTCCACTGTGCAATAATTCCAGGCTGAAAGTAAGATCTTGTACCAAAAGTCAACTCTCATCGTGAGAATAAGGGACAAAGGACTTGGACAAAGTAAACAACTTCATCCAAGCATTCACAATAGCTTCATGATCACAAAAGAAAGTCCCAGGTGCGGTTCTTGTTCAACATTTTTTCGAAGAATAAGAATGATGGAAATTTCTTGTGTGCCCTTCTGGCTCTTGTTAATGCATGAATGGAGGTTGTTTATTTTGTCCCAAGCCTTTGTTCCTTCTGCTCATAGTGTGTTTTTGTCACACACATTNACGAGTTCTAAAAGACTACACGCTCGATTTAGATTAGTTTCAGAGTCTCTTGATCTAGTAATGCATACTTACGAGTGTTCTTCAAGATGAGCGTGAAGTCTTGGAATCTTTTCTGCTAGAAGCTCTCTAAAGACCCTCTGATCAGTTTGTGACCCAATAAGCGTCTTACTATAGTAATCCATTGGCATGATGTACTCCACTATTGCTATCAGGCACCTGGGGGGGAATCAATAAATAAATGGTGATTCCATGTGATGAATTCTACATAGATTCGTAGTTCACATGACTATTGGAGGGGGGATTTAAAAGGAGAGTCTAGTACCCAAAACTAATATTTCTTCAACAGGAGCATAAAAATATGATGAACAGAACAAAAAAAAAAGTTTGAGAAAAATTGGACAACTAATAAGAAAGTTATGAATGATTATATATTTAGACAAATTGGCAACTGATGACATCATATGTGCACAACTGACCATTTATTACATTCATATCAATGTCATAAAATGTTAATTTTTCCCAATAAATATGATTCCTTCAAAACTTTAACCGTAGGATATCTTTATGATATATGTGTGGATCAACTATTTGCATGTTCACATTCATACAAACTTTGCAACTTTCTGTAAAAATACCATACTTATTATGAAAACTCTGATTAGTTGTGCACCCATAATGTCATCAAATTTGCAACATCTCTGGAAATTTCCACTGATTTGCCCATTTTTTCAAATCTTTAAAAATTCATTACTTTTATATTACTTGTCCGATTTTATTCAATTTTCTTTTGTTTTACTCACCATTTTTTTTCTGCTTCTGTTAAAAAATTATTATTTTGGGGTAGACTCTTCTTTTGATAAAGCAATGATGATTTCATGAGATGAATTAGCTATCATGATTCCTGGAGTTCTTTTGGTGATGGGATACAACTTTCTTTTTTTCTTTATCTATTCAAATTTCTTGAGTGGGGCATGGAGTACTGTACGCAATGGCGAATGAAAAAAAAACTGTATAAGGAAGGAAGAAAAGTGAAAAAAAGGGTTTTTTGCAAAGGTACATTGGCCACATGAGATAAAGATTATTCAACTTTGCCGTAAAAATGACAGATAACAAAAATTTTGCAAACAAATAATCTCTGCCATAAATTTTAACACATTAATAGCATTTTTTTCTTACACTTGAAATATAGGCAAAACCTCCCTTTCATAGAATTAAGAAATAACAGAAATAAAGAGGGCTTACCAGAACGCATCCTCCTCTTCCAGATAGAGCAAAGCGATTGCTGCAACTCGATTCAGACCCTGCAAAAAAATCAATAATGATAATATTTCTTATAACGGCAAAAGAACTCAATGGCTGTGTTGATGCTTGATTTGAATTGCCATCAAGTGACCGAATAATGATATCAGAAGTGCTTTGAGCATTTGTAAACCTGATAAGGCATTATATAAATCCAAAATATTATTATTATTATTAATCAATAAAGATGATAATACACAAAGATTCAATTAATAGTATTAAAAAGCAGTATGAAAACAATTTTGATATGCAGTATTTGTAAATAAAAAAGACATTCTTATGGCACATACATTTTTTTATAATACTCAAAAATTTTGTCTGACAATTTCGTCCTTAAATTTAACAAAGTACAATGTATTTTCCCCTTTGTAACTATTTTAGATCCAAGAAAATGCCTAGTTGACAGGTATGGTGTCCCCTAAAATGAAATCAATAAATGAATAATGCCTCCAGCAGCAGCTTACGGTGGCGGAGGCATAAAAATCAACAAAAATTAATATAGCAATTGAAACAGCAAAAGGGTATAGTTTGCTTACCTGGCAGTAGCCAATGGCTGGATTGTGAACACTGTAAGCTAATAGGACTCTCCTCAACTTGGGGATCTGAAAAGATTTTAGGAATAAAACATCATTTTTATGGTTGTAAGTACTGCCTATCATCATTGGGTTAAAATGTCAGGTAGTTTCTAAGATGTTCTTAAAGCTTTCACTATTAATAAATATTGAACAGATATCATCATTTAGCAAATCAGGGGGTGTTTCACCAAGTCGTTCTTAAAGTTACGCACAACTTTAAGTTCAACTGGTGTCAATTCTTGCACTGAATGCACGTACTATTATGAACAAATATGCACAAGAAGGGATACCAGTCGAACGTAAAGTCATACGTAAAGTCTTTCTTATCTTGGTGAAACAATGCCCTGGTACCATCATTGAGCATAAACCCTTTTA
The DNA here is from genome assembly GCA_036244855.1 of Temnopleurus reevesii. NCBI lineage: Eukaryota > Metazoa > Echinodermata > Echinoidea > Temnopleuroida > Temnopleuridae > Temnopleurus > Temnopleurus reevesii. The sequence continues at coordinate 64,556 of BQKZ01001969.1, forward strand.
GTTTGGAACAAGCTGATTAGGGGGATTGCTCACAAGATTCAAGATTCAAGAAGGTCTTTGAATTACCGTGGGATGTTGCAATTGATCAGTTGTAATTAATCAGAGGGCATGAAAATCACCTAGGCGGTGTTTCACTGAGTTAAAAAACACTTTAAGAACAATTTTACATGCGACTGGTATCCTTTCTTATGCTGAATGATCGAGAATCTTACAAATACTACACTTGTTAACATACTCAAGTCTTTCTTAAAGCCATGCGTAACTTTAAAAACGATTTGGTGAAATACCGCCCACGCTATAATGCAATTTTTTATAAATAAAAATGATAAATGAAAATTAAAATTTTTCACTTACCCCTTGTGACTGTAGGTTGTCATAGTGTCTGTTTGTTGGTAGGGTTCTTAGTAGATCCAGCTCGATCTGCTTTGTCGCTGGGCTCGATTTGAAGCTCTGGATAAAACAGAAAAACATTAAAGGGGAACTACACTAAGACATTAAATTGCTATCATTAAATGGAGAAAAATTAGCTGAACAAACTGTGAAAATTTAAGCAAAATCGGATAATCCATTCAAAAGTTGTGAATTTTCAAAGTTTTAATTCACACCCCTAATGGGCTCCTTAAATTGGCAAACGTACAGGCACAAAATGGCTGCCAACATGGAGAACTCTCCATTCACTTTGTACACAAAATTNCCTTTGTTCCTTCTGCTCATAGTGTGTTTTTGTCACACACATCACCAATAATAGCCCTGATTTGAAGTAAATGTAAATAACTTTATCAACAAACATGATTCTGCAATAAATGTGCATAGAGTTGTCATACATTATATGGAGGGATTGCTTTCAATCATATTCAGGCACAGGAATAAAAAATGTTTTTAATTTAAAAAAAATGTCTCAATTCCCCAATAGGTGCTAAAAGAATCACAATCCCCAAAATAGAAAATAATAAAACAAAATAATAATGAACAATAACACCATTCAAATGTTATTCATCTGTGCATTAAATATACTGGCTATTCGATTCATTTTCCAATGGTTATTTGATTATTCATAAATAATCATGATATTACAATGTGTGTATAATGACTAACCAAGCTATATCCAGTAAATAAACATATAAAATTATACTCCATAGAAACTCCTAATGGCAAAATCAGGCATCATTTTAAAACAAAACTATAAATTTTGTGTGGCAAAAACTTCATCAATACAAAAATGAGGTATGAAAAATCCAGTAAAAAATTATCATTATCAATAAGTAGGTCATATACAGGAATGGTTGTTCATATTACTAAACGAAACTCTAAAATACAAAATAACGATTGAAAGAGGAGTCTATCCAAAAATAATAATTTTCTAACAGAAGCAGAAAAGGTGGTTGAGTAAAACAAAACAAGCTTGAAGAAAATCAGAAAAGTAATAATAAAGTTACAAATTTTTAAACATTTGAAAAAATGGGCAAATCAGTGGAAATCTCCAGAGATGTTGCCAGTTTGATAGCATCATGGGTGCACAATTAACCAGAGTTTTCATTATAAATATGGTGTAAAATTCATTATTTTTCAGAAAGTTGCAAAGTTTGTAAGAATGTAAACATGCAAATAGTGGATCTACATGCCTATCATAAAGATACACTATGGTTAAAGTTTTGAGGAAATCATATTTTTGGGGAAAAAGGTAACATTTTATAACATTGACATGAATGTAATAGATGGTCAGTTGTGTACCTGTGACGTCATCAGTTGCAAATTTGTCAAAATATTCAAACATTCATAACTCTCTTACTAGTTGTCCGATTTTCCTTAAACTTTTTTGTTCTGTTCATCTATTTTTTATTCTCCTGTTGAAGAAATATTCTTTTTGGGTAGACTCTTCTTTAAAAAAAAAAAGGATATGGAATGATAATTTCAGATGTAAGCACATGTGGTAATGAATGTAAAATAGTCATAAAAGCTTAACATAGCTACATGTACAAGTGCACCAGTTCATGAAAAAATAATATTTTGGAAATGGTAGGTTATGAAAAATATAATTCTCACATGATTCTGATTTTTTGACGGATTAATGAAAAGAAAATTATTAAGGCCCTTCAGGGTTTCTACTGTGATTTACAGTCAAACCTGTCTATAGTGGCCAGTGGCCTCCTAAATTGGTTCTCTCAAGATGAAAATGTGTGTTATTGAAACTATCTCTACAGGTCACCTGTCTATAATAATAATAATAGTAATAATACAGGGCTTTTATATAGCGCTTATCAACTATTCATTAGAATTCTCTAAGCGCTCTACAATTGCAGCATTATTACCCTGGCTTTAGCAGTCTATAAACTGTCTATAAACTGTAGTAGCCGCTTTTTCTGGTGTCCTTGGATGGATGGCCACTATAGACAGGTTTGAGTGTATACATGAGTAAATTAAGTATGTATAAAATGAAGATGAATTCTGCGAGTCGTACAGGTCAATCTCTGCTTCCAATTTGTCAATTGATTGAATCCAGGGCCCCGTAACATAAAGGTTTGCGATTAATCGTTAATTTGATAGCGATTAATATCAAGCGCAAATCTAGGGCAAATCATGTACAAAAGTTTTCAATCGAGCGCAACCTCAATTAGTGATTAATCGCAAACCTGTATGTTACTCGGCCCAGGTGATCTGTTGAATATCACGACATACGATATATAATGTTACCAAATTGAATCATCATTGTCAAAAAGTGTGTTAAGGTATTAATAGTTGCCAATTGCATGAACACTAAGGATTTATAAATGTTTACTGTGTTACCAAAACTGATTTTTTTTTTTTTGGTCATTATAAGTTGCTGAAAACAGTACAGGTATGTTCATTTAAGGGGGTTTCTCGTAACTCCTGAAATTGACCGACATCTTCCTTTTCGTGACTGGTGTTGAGCTTGTTCTGGGGTGAAAAGGGACAAGCTTAGCGTGGATCGCTTCTAGATCTTCAACTTACCATTTCCTCAGGAACCATTTCGCACATTATATGGCAATCTTACAGGCAATCAGAACTCTAACAGTTATCACAATTGTAGAAATGTGTCCAATCTAAGGGGTTCCTCCCAAGGTCTCGGCTTGATCATACTGCGAGTTCATCTCCATTCTGCACAGATTACTTCTAAATCTTCGAGTTATTTAACTCATTCCCATTTTCTTCACATCAATGAACATCTGTTGGCCTGTTTTCTTCACACTTTTGCACAGATTTGCCCATACAAACATGTACAATCCCTAAAATAATGTAACATACAGGGGGTTTACGGGTGAACGCACAAAGAGTTAATGATACAGAAACATTTCACCCATCATTGAGAATCTAACAAGCAATCCCTTTAAAAATCTATCAGACACTAGCATAAAATTCTGTAACAGTTGTGGAAGACTATCCATTTTGCGGAGTTCCTCCTAAAGCACCAACCTCATCATACTCCTCTTGCGAGTTCATCCCCATTCTACGAGTGGCGGGGGACAAACTCTCCACAGACTACTCCTAAATCTTTGAGTTATTATATCCTAAAGAGTCATTTCATAGATCAGTGAGAATTTAACAGGCAATCCCTATAAAAACTAGATCAGGTAATGGGGGGCATAAAATCCTGTAACAGTTGTGGAAGATTGTCCAATTCAAGGGGTTCCACCTAAGGCACCGACCTCATCATACTCCTCTTGCGAGTTCATCCCCATTCTGTGAGTGGCGGGAACAAACACTGCACCAATCGCTTCTAAATCTTTGAGTTACTATTTCATTGAGAATCATTTCACAGATGCGTTGCATTGTCTGTGTTAAATTCCTTCTTCTTCCTCTTCCTCCTTTTCACTAGCACAATCATCCCTAATCTTCAAACAAAACGGATTTACTATCCCCTCATCTCATATCCTCGACAGTTGTTTCACATTGTATTGGCGACAATTGGCAATCGTAACTCGAACAGTTACTGACAATTGGAGAAATACGTCCCATCTAAGGGGTACCTCCTAAGGCCTCTACATGATCATACTCCTCCTCTTCATCACTTGCAAGTTCATCCCCATTCTGGAAGTAGCGGGGGACAAATTTTACATGTATCACTACTAAATCTTTGAGTTATTATTTCATGGAGAATAATTTCATAGATCATTGAGAATCTAACAGGCATGCCCTATAAAACTCGATCAGGTAATGGGGGGCATAAAATTCTGTAACAGTTGTGGAAGATTGTCCAATTCAAGGGGTTCCACCTAAGGCCTCGACCTGATCATATTCTTCCTCTTCATCACTTGCCAGTTCATCACCATTCTGGGAGTGGCGGGAGACAAACTCTGCATGGATTGCTTCTAAATCTTGAAGTTATCATATCCTAGAGAACCATTTCATAAATCATTGAGGATCTAAAAGGTAATCCCTATAAAAAAAAATCTATCCGGTAATAGGAGGCACAAAATTCTGTAACAGTAGTGGAAGATTGTCCAATTCAAGGGGTTCCACCTAAGGCCTCGACCTGATCATATTCTTCCTCTTCATCACTTGCAAGTTCATCCCCATTCTGGGAATGACGGGGGACAAACTCTGCACGGATCGCTTCCAGTTCATCAAGTTGTTGCTATGAGACAAAAAAAGAGAGATATGGCTGGTTCAAACAGACTGAAAAAAATGTTTACACCATTATGTACGTGACTCGACATTTAAAAGCATTATTTTGTCAATTATCTTATAATTTTCCTTGAATAAAATTTGTATCAGACATTATGATGAATAGGAAGAGACAATACAAGTCGTTACGAAAACTCTGTTCATGATAACTGACATTCTGGACCCCTCAGAATATCAGCCTTTTGGATGAAGAGGGTTTTTGTCCCCCAAGTGCTGTAAATGAATTAAAAATTGACTTCAAGGATAATTTGTTATCTTTATTTTGTAACACAGTTGTCTATTTATTTCATGTAGTTAAAGCCCAAGTATAGTTTTGGTAAAAGCGAATATTTTTTATCGCCAAATTTTGTCTTCAAATCTACTTAAAAAGAAACATGATATCATGAACATGTTGTACACAAGATTGT
>BQKZ01001969.1:83202-96227 GCA_036244855.1 Temnopleurus reevesii
AAAGTTTCATATTCCAGTGGGTCCACATATGTTTGTGTATTGGATAGGGAATGTTCCATTACTTCAGTGGGGGTGTTTCCAGCAAGATTGACAATTTGACTGTTTATTTTTTTTCTTACCTTCAAAGTTTCATATTCCAGTGGGTCCACATATGTTTGTGTATTGGATAGGGTATGTTCCACTACTTCAGTGGGGGTGTTTCCAGCAAGGTTGACATTCCCCTCGACGCCTGGACTTTCGGGAGGAGACTCTGACTGCGTTTTCACAATCAGTGGTTCATTCTTTTCCAGTTCATTCACCTGTTCATGGGGAAAAAAGTAGATTTTATGTAGAATTCAAAAGAGCCTTTATCTCAATCTCACTACACACATTAAGAACAAAGAATGTCTGCTTTCTTGGATGCTTTAGAATAGAAATTATATTAGAAATAGCCAAAAAGCTGAATATTGTTGCCACCACCAGTTGCAGCATTATCATTACCACCATCCTTATCATCATCATCATCATCATCATCACTATCATTACCATCATCATCATCATCACCATCACCACCACCACCATCATTATCATCCTCTTACCCTCATTGTTAATGATATCACCACCTCATTTTTCACAAGATCTGTGAAAATATTAATCTGCTCTCTAAAATCTCTCACTTACTTCTTCCAACCATTGCAGCATCTTAGCATCGCCATATCGACATCATCATCATCATCATCATCATCATCATCATCATCATCATCATCATCATCACTATCACCATCATCACTATCACCATCATCATTATCATCACAATCATCATTACAATCATCATCATCATTATCACCATCATCATCACTATCATCATTACAATTATCATCATCATCATCATCATCATCATCATCACCATCGTCATCATCATCACCATCATCATCAGTGTCATCATCATCATTATCCTCATCATCACCATCATCAACATCATCATTATGATCATCACCATCATCATCATCATCACCCCCATCCTCTTACCCTCATGGTTAACGATATCACCACCTCATCTTTTGCCTGGATAAGATCTGTGAACATGGTAATCTGCTCTCTCAGATCTCTAACTTCCTTCTCACAAACACTGTAAAACAAAGGATAGAGAGAAAACAAACAGTTAAAAAGGATACTAGATAAATAGGGGAACGACACACAGTGTGATCATTTTATCAAACTGTCTTGATTGAAAGAACCAATTTGACATCTTTTTCCTTTTCTTGAATTAGGAAAGGCATACATAATCATTGGGGTAGTTGTGGTGATAGGTGTGGTGATTGCGATGGTGATAATGATGATGATGATGATGATGATGATGATGATGATGATGATGATGATGATGATGATGATGATGATAATGATGATGACGATGATGATGATGATGAAAATGATGATGATGACAATGATGATGAAGATACATGTAGTTACTTATGATATCATCATAATGATGATTAAGATGATGGTATTCATGATTATAGCAATTTTCATGATGGAGATAACGTTGATGATGAGGAGGGTGGCAATTAGAATAAAAATGCATCATTCTCTGAATAAGATTAGGTCCCTAGCTTCCACCAACCTTTTATATTCTAATCATTATAATGAATATCATCATATTCCTCATCACCATAATCATCATAATGCTAATATATCTGTAATTTTCTTCAATGTTAAACTAAAAGATATTGAATAAAAGCAAAAGTATATCATAATTTATAATCAAAATATGAAATAAAATATCATGACTTTACCTGAGTTGGATCTTGAAGCTGTCTCTGTCTTGTCTGATCTCCTGAAGTAGCTGTTCCAATTGAATGAGTTGTTTGTCTTTCCTCTGGACTACAAGCAGTTTCTCCTGATCCGTTTGACATAGGGAGAACTCACGACTATTTGAAGAAAAAACAGAAAGGATATTGAGCATAAAACGGGTAAGTTTATAGATGATAAATAAGTTCTCCAATGCTCACCTGCACCCCTCTTGTGCCAGTGGATACTGAATCTTTAATGAAACACAAAGTAGTAATAATAATAATAACAATACACAGCTTTTATATAGCGCTTATCAACTCTTCATTAGAATTCTCTAAGCGCCCTACAATTGCAGCATTATTACCCTGGCTTAAGCCCGGCAGCCACTTTATTAGCGCACTTGGCATTTCAAGAAAAAAATTCCTTCCAGGTATCCATTCACCTCACCTGGGTTGAGTGCAGCACAATGTGGATGAATTTCTTGCTGAAGGAAATTGACACCATAGGTGGGATTCGAACCTACGACCCTCTGGTTGAAAAGCGAGAGTCAGAACCACTACACTACGGCGCCTCCACGTACAAAAGACTTTCATCGGCTGGAGATGATCATATAAAATTAAGTTTCAAGCTTCTAACAGCCTTTTGAGTTTGTTGGCTATAGATTCATCATTCAAGGTTCAAGCTCGCAAAAGTCACCATTCTCCCAAAATCCTCGTGATTATTGGAATCACCATTGTTAAGGGTTGGCAAATTAACATGCATCTTAACAGTATATGACAAAAAATAATTTTATCATCATCATCATCTAACAGCGTTTCAAGTTTCTAACAGCCTTTTGATTTTGTTGGCTATAGATTCATCATTCAAGGTTCAAGCTTGCAAAAGTCACCATTCTCCCAAAATCCTCGTGATTATTGGAATCACCATTGTTAAGGGTTGGCAAATTAACATGCATTTTAACAGTATATGACAACAAATAATTTTATCATCATCATAATCATCATCATTATGCTGAGGATTCTTTATACATCCATGCAACACAATTGCAAGCTGGTTCATAAAATAACACCATCACAAATATGTATGTAACAAAATATAATCAATAATAATAACAATAATAATAATGTTAATAAATGGACCTTACATAGCACACCTAATTGGATGCTCAAGGCACTCAGAGCAAATTAAGAACTCTGTTGTAGGGCAAACACCTGGCGCGCATAGCCAAAAAGAAAAAAATCACTGAAACATGAAGAGATAAACTTAGGATTTCATGGTCTGAACACAAAGACTACTCACTTGCTAGTGGACTGCATCTGTGAGGCAGTGAGCTGTTTGTGTAAAAGGTCAACAAAATCTTTGCTCTCGTTCAATTCGCTCTTGACCTGGGCTAGTTCGTCACTCAAAATCTTCACTTCACCTGCAAGCTACAGTAAGATGAAATAAAACAATTACAGGCGTGAGGAGATAAATGTGACTTTTTAGAGGAGAAGGAAGAGGAGAAGGAGAGGAGGAAGAGAAAGAGGAGGAAGAGGACAAGGAACAAGAGGAAGAAGGGATGAATATGATGAAGAGGGGAGGACGAGGAGGAGAAACAGGAAGAGGAGGGGAAGAGGAAGATGATGAGGAGGAGCAGGAGGAGAAGAAGAATGAAGAGGAGGAAGAGGAGGAGGATGAGTGGGAAGGAAGATACGGGGAGGAGGAGAAGAGGGTGGAGGAGGAGGAAGAGGGGAAGAAGGAGAAAGAGAAGGAGAAAGAGGAGGAGGAGGAGGAACAAGAGGAAGAAGGGGTGGATATGGTGAGGAGGGGAGGAGAAGAAACAGGAAGAGGAGGGGAAGGGAGAGAAGGAGGAGGAAGAGGAGGAGAAGGAGGAGGAAGAGGAGGAAGAGGAGGAGAGGGATGGGTAGAAGGGGGAGTGGAGAGGGAGGAGAAGGAGGGGAAGGAGGGGAAGGGGAAGAAGAAAAAAAATACCTACAAGATACACCAAGATGAAAACGTGTTCAAGAACAAAAAAGTGTGGAGCAGGCAGAGGAAGAGAATGAGAAGGAGGAGGAGGAGGAGGAGGAAGAGGGGGAGGTTAGGAAGAGAATGATGAGGAGAAGCAAGAGGTGGGCAAGAAGGGAATGAGGAGAAGGATGAATAAAAGGAGGAAAAGGAAGGTAAAAGAGAAGATTGACAACTCTTGTCCAGGTCAGTAGCACAAACAACATTTATTTGATCCAGATTCAAAAGAAAAGTAAAAGATGTTGCCAATTTAGTAATGATTACTTTTCAGATCTCAGTCTCTCTAAAATCCCTACCTGCTGACAATTCTTGCACTCTTATTCTTCAAACCATGTTGTACTAATAAGCTTTGTTTGAAATAGGTTGGGTCAAGTGGAAAAGATATGTGGCTAATTTGAGACTCAATTATGATTACACTAAACAGCTCTGCCAACAATAGTCATTCCCTGTTCAGAAACATTACAACCTTAATCTTCAAACCATGTTGTACTGGCAAATTGAATATAACCTAGGTTGGGTCTAGGAGAATCAAAATTACTACCAATTGGATTTTTTTGTGTATGTTGGACAGATGATAATGGATAAACACTAATTGACAGTGAATTTTAAGTAAAAGGATTAGTTGCCAATTTGAGGACCTCTATCATTCTCACCTGCTGACAATTCTTGCAATCATAGTCTTCAAACCATGTGGTACTAGCGAGCTTTGTTTGAGCAGGGCTCGGAGCCCCTGGTGATGTATTGTTGCTAAGTTTTCTGGGAACAGAATCAGAGAAAATGCATATTATCAACTCCTGGAAAATAATTGAATTGATTCAAATAAGCGATCATTATCAGTTTAGGCAATATGATGTGAATTCTATAAAATTCCCACAAACCTTGGTTTTAAATTACTTTAAAGCCATAATACAATTTTGGTAACGACTAAGAAATGTGAATTTCATCGGACGTTTAACATGACGTATATACATTGCGTCTTACACACATTTCAAGGCAATGGCATATCTTTTTTATGAACTGATTCTCTTTAAAATTTGAATTTGACTTATATCATATTTAGCACCCTCTCTTGGTAATAATATTTTGATTAATATGGCAAATATGCGAGATTATTTCAGAGATTTGAAAAAAAGAATAATAAAAAGGTATATACAAAAATTCTGAAATTTTCATCTAATTCTGTGTGTAAGATGTTGTCCTTTATCAAGAAAGAAAATATTAGTTCAGTTTTGTACATTTTAGATTGTAGCTTTTACCAAAACTCATTAATTTTTCATACAATCTTTTGTGCAATATGTTCATGATACAATATTTCATTTTATTTAGGTTTGAAAACAAAATTTGGGGACACAAATATTTGATTTTACCAAAATTTTACTTGGGCTCTAAAATTTGCAAATAGACTTTCGTCTATCAAAAGGGACCTAGTGGCTCTGTCACTGCATGCTTTCTTGCTGGGTAATTTCACAGGGCCATAACAACCTTATGTAGAACAAAACATGCACTAACCTATGGGAAGAACAAAAATGTATATTGTCCATGTGGATTGTTCAAAGTTATGAAGAATTTCAGCCTTAGAATGACATCAGAGAATTCGCAATTTTTATCATTAAACAGTCCATAAAAACAAAATATTATAATTTGAGCATTTGTGAAGGATGAACATTTTTAAACTCTGTGATTATAGTCAAATTATTCACAAAATGTCTACAAGAACAATTTCAAAAAAACTTTCAAAAAATATTAACAGATTTTTGTGGCCTGGAATTGCCCTGAATTTGCATTCAGGAAAGTGGCGCAGAAATGAGCTGTTAATCAAATAAAATATGATAAAACTCAATGAGAGTTTACTTGAAATTGAAATCACCCCTTCAAATCCATGATCTATATTTGTGATGTGTGAATGTTGGTTAAACTCACTTTTTAAATGCTGCTTTAGCTCCTACTATATGGCTTGTAACATCCCTCTTTTCAGCACTGCACAGAGGGAAAAAAAACAATTTTTTTTTAAGTCAAACCTGCTTTCGAAGACACCTGCTTATAGCAAACACATTAACATGTCTACAAAGTTTCAACATTCTCATCCTCTTTCTCCTTAATCAACATTCCAATCTAAAATCAGATTCCACACTTTTCCCGTCATGTAATGGTTCATAGGGAGATAGCAAACGAAAAAGAAATCAGTAAATGGTTACAAACTGAATAACGCCATGAAATGCATCGGTCTCTTGGGAAGAATTTCCTTTATCCATTGGCATAAAGTTTTTGTGGTTCTGTCAAAAAAAAAGTGTTCAAGATTTTTTTTACTAAAGGCATACCAGAAACACTATAAATTCGAGTGCATTTTTCTTTCCTTATTTATGCTATACATCATCAAAAGGGTGTCTTCAACAAATACTGATAATCTGAATAACTACTGGTGTCCAAAGATGTTAATACCACCTAATGATTGGTAATAGGAAAAAAAGTGTGATTTAGGATGGCAGGAATGCCATTTCTGTTCCCTTATTTTCACCTTCTCCCCCCCCCCCCCTTCTCCCATTTTTGTTCATATTCCTCTACTTCTTATTCTGATGATCTTCCTCTTCCACTTTCTCCTTCTATTCCTTCTCTCCTCCATTGTTTTGTCTTCTTTTCTTTCTATATTCTTCTTCTTTCCATTATTATCATTATCATGTAATGATATGCCAAACGTTCTGGAACATGTTTAAGTATATTTTCATTTCATGGCTTTCATCATTACTGAGAGTATCGTTGCGTTAGTCATATTCTTGTTTTTCCTCACGCATATTCCAGAACAGAATCGATCTATTTAGATTTGTGGACAATAGACGGATGTGGGAAACCATAGTCGCCCACTCCTTACAAAGGCAGGGCCTCCCACGATGATCATGATATTCAAGAAATGTTGGCATTTCTTTTATGATTATCATCATTATTTCTATTGCTTGTAATCATTTACCTTTTCTGCTTGAGTTGTTCGGCTTGTTTTGCTGAATCTGTCTGCAGAGCGCCCTCATTTGTGAAATCATCCGGACACATCTCGCTGTTTGGTGATTGAAGTCTCCATTTTAGGCTGTTTGAAATCAAATACAATTCGATTCACTCTTTCAATATATAAATATAAGAACAATTATTATAATGATAATACATGTGACTTGTAATTTCGTCAAGTCCACTAAGATTTATTGCTGAAGGCATGCACAAAAAGAAAATAAGAAAGTGTAAAATGTGATAGAATATCATAGCACAAGAAAGGCATTCAACGACTAAAATATTAAACACTCAATGGTGAGAAGTGGAAACATAAATATATGGCAGGATATTCATGAGGAAATAAACACTTGAATATAATATGGGCTTACGAATTTCAATAACAATAGGGTCTGAAAATAACCTAAAATACAATATTTTGTGCACAAAAGACTATAATCATAAAGACTATGGCCTAAAAACTAATTGCCGAAGCCTGAATCCTGGCTTTTTAGTGGCCTGAAAACTGTCATCCCTGTGATATGCTCTTAGATGTTTGTTTGTTTTTTAACACAGATTGAAAGATCTTTCCCCAAATAAATTGATCCTGTCATCAATAAGGATTCTTCGATGGTTTAGAATTAGTTCCTGTTTACCCCACATTCCTTATCACTCAATTTTATAGTATCTCAGGGTGCTACAAGAATTTTTTCACCAGTTGCCCAGTCGGGCAACCAAGTTTTCAAATCCCTTGCCCGAACAAAATTTCCTTTGCCCCAAATTGATGGCCTATGCCAATTTGTACATGTAGATGAAAACTAAACAAAAGCTGCTACTTGCCCTTTTGGGCAAGTGACAATTTACTTGCCCGACAGCTTCATTTTGTTGTTTGTAGCACCCTGTATCTTACCCAAGGTTTGACATCTGGTTCCTCAAATCCGTCTTCAAGTTTGTGAGGGACAAGTTGAACATCCCCGTTTTCTGAGTGGTGTTGGCCGTTGCTTCACCCACCGAGTGCCTGGGAGGTTCCACATATTCCATGACGGGGGGGATGTCTGTATCTGTAGAGGGACGGAAAAGCAGTTCAATTCCTTTACAATAAGCAGGTACATGTATGGCCATATGGTCAGTAGAAGTCTTACTAGTAGGTTCTTGAACATGACTTTTTGTAATTTGACAAAGTGGCTCTTCTAGCCTGCTGATTACTTGACAACCCCCCCCAAAAAAAAAAAATAAATAAATAAATAAAATTCTAAAAAATATAATAATAATAATAATAATAATAATAATAATAATAATAATAATAATAATAAAAATAATAATAACACTATCTGCGGAAAAAGGGGAATTGCTAAATTGTGTTCTAAAAGGCGAAAAAAGGCGAAAATATGAATTTGCTCATAACAGTCACAAAAAAATGAATATTTAAAGAAAAATCATCACAGGGACTTCCTTTTGATGTCTTTAAGTCGTTTATGTATAAAAATACAAGTTTGGAATAAATGTGCATTTTTAAAGATTTTTTGAAAATTTGCATCTTTCAAAATTTTATTATTGGGGTGCCCCCATTCCGCAGTTATGCTAACAGTAAATATAACTCCCCCAATTTCGCCCATTTTTTTCACCCCTATTCCGTGGACTACATGGTATGTTCCGTTTTCTCACCACGTAACAGGACCGCCTCTCCCACTACATACCGTAGATGGCGCTATTACGTTACTATTTTCCGAGATGTAGCTTGTGAATACGCTTAGGCAAAACAATATTTTCGCTGTATTGTGGTTTTCCCCTTAAGTGCCCATTTTATAGCACAGAAATGTGCCTTATTCCGCAGATAAGCTAATAAAAATAATAATAATAAAAATAATAATAATAATAACAATTATTCCTGTCCTAAATAGGATATTAGGTTGTGACGTGCTACTGACCTGGACAAGAGTTGTTCATCTTCTCTTTCACTCTCTGAGTACTGACGAGACCACATGATGGTTGCTATGGGAACAAAAAACAACGAAAAAAGTAATGAATGTCTTTTAAAAGAAGAGTCTCTAATAATTTCATAATAATACAGAATACAAAAACTTATGTAGCGCTAAATTCGAAACAGGTTCAAAGCGCTTTACATAATGTATTCAATCCTTAAAAATCAATATAAGACCTAGAATATACATAGACCAAATTAATAGAAAGTGCAAAATAATGATGATATTAGCATGAGAAGTATTAAAACATGTCAAAACATTTATGCATATAAACATAAAATCTCTTAACAGGACCAGGAAAATTTGGTGAGCAGAACAAAAAACGTTTGAACAAAATCAGACAAGTAATAACAAAGTCATGAATTTTTAATGCTTTGAAAAATATACGACAAGAAAAAAAATCTACACTAAATCTGACAGTTTTTATACTGTCGTCATCTGTCTCTGGATGCCGAGAAGTTTTTAATGAAAATAATCACTTAAATGATCATAAATCCTCAAATTGGCAACACAGACATCATTTGAAAAGTGTTATTTTCCACGCCAATTGGAAACTGGTTAAATTTTCGATACGCTTTTTGACAAAGAAGATTCAATATGGTAACGTAGCATTTAATTGTTATGTTCTAAAAAGAGAATCTAAAATTTTAGTGTTGCCAATTTAGGAAAGGAATAGTGATTGAATGTGTTGGAAAATAATTCCTGCCCTGAATGGGTTAAAGAAATACAATTACTTTTACAATTAATCATATCTATGTAATATACATTTTGATATAGACTTTTGATTCATACTTATTGTAAATTAAGTGCATCTTTTATTTCACAGGCCCCAGGTTTGACAATTAAAAATCAATATATTCATCAAAATGGCATTCGCTCATATGAGGAAGTTTATGACTAATATCTATAGTGATTTTTAATTGCATCTTATATGTTACAGACCCAAGATTTGACAATTAAAAATCCATTCATTCATTAAACACAGGGCATTCCCTTAGAAGAGGAAGTTAACAACTAATATCATAAAATTGATAGATCACTGTCTTTTGGTTTCCACTCACATCAAAACTAAATGCATGATAACGACTTTGTCCTTAAAGGGTCATGTATCTTAGCAGAAAAAATATTACAATTTATCTATTTCTAAAATGCTTTGAATACATGTAGATCAGTTTACTAATAGATTCATATTTATGCACGTTTTTTTCCAACGACCAGAGTTAAGTGGTATTCCATAAATCAGTTAGTACAACAATTGACCAACAATATTTGCAATCCAGTTTGCATACATTACTTGTTGCTATGTCGGACAAACCTCGGGCAAGCTTTAGGATTGTCAAGAACAAAGAAACGCATAAAATTTGCATCGATTAGTAAACTCGCCTATTGACCCCAAATAATAGCTCACACATTAAAAAAAGCCTCGCAATGAGCTAAGTTGGAAGTAAACTCAGTGCATCGATTGTGAAAAAGATTTTTTTTGGAAACCAGCTTTTTTAACACTAATCCATAGACATGAAAGACATTGTTATCTTTCACTGATGCGAGGCTTGAATTGCTATATAAATAAAAAATATTCTTCCTTCAGCAAGAAATTTATCCGCATTGTGCTGCACTCAACCCTGGTGGGGTGTGGGTATCGGTAGGAAGAATTTCCTTGAATGCAGTGAGCGCCGAAAGGTAGCCATGCTATAGCCGGGTAATAATGCACAGAGCGCTTAGAAACAGCTTGTATTAAAGCGCTATATAAATGATGTGTATTATCAAGTATCATCATTATTATTACTCACTAGTACTGTATGCCTTGTAAGTGATCTCTCTTTTGAAAGCGAAGTCTTCTGACTACTGAAGGCTCTCCGTCTCTCCTGTCAATGCATTGGGAATTAAACAAAAGGTGTATTTAGGTACACATCTTTGAGTCGGCCATGTTCTTTATCAATGAGTCACCAAATTGCCATTAACTCAATTGAAATTCTTAGAAAATGATGAAGCCAAAATTGGCTCTAGAATAGATCTTATTTATTTCTAAAAGTTTTTTCACACGTTTATCTATAGAATAGCATGTGAATGAAAAATATTTCAAAACATCACGTTAGGTCCTTTTCATTACATACATCTTTGGATGATAAATAAGAAGTCTTTTTTGCGAGTGGATGAAGAGGGTCTTATTACCAGATTAACCAAATTACCCAATCATCTTTTTTACTTGTTTTGTTGTTTATTCATTTATTTCTAAATCTATAAGTCATATTTTCTTTTGTAACCAACTTCTTCTGTATATTTCTGTATATACTTTTTCAATTCAGAGTGCTCTAAATCAAGATCTTGAAGTCACATTGCATTGGTAATAAGCTCAAAATACTCAGTGCATTTTTTTTCTTCCTAGTCATGTATTGTGCTAAATCCTAAGCTTTCTAAAATGTGGAAATACTGCCAAACAGCACTAAAAGGTGACACTGTACCAAAAAGAGGTTTCAAATAAAAATATAATTTTAGAGATCAACATGATCAACACACCTGCAACTCTTGTAGCCAGAACATCATGGTATGTTGGTCCTTGCATTGAAGAATATAGGTTCTGCCCTCAGTGCTAATAACACACAAAATGAAAACAAAATAGTAATAATAGGGGATTCCATATTAAAAATTTCCTTTATGACATAAAAATATATAATTTCCCATCCTGGTGACCTGATCATAATATGATTGACGATGTATCCATAAAAGACAATGGGGTAGTTCAGTAGAATACTATAATTGTTATCAAGAGCAATTAATTGTTTTCAACTGAAATAATTATGTCTTTCAGGACACAGAAAATGCTCTACTTTGGAGCAAAATACTTCATAATTCTTGAAAAACAATATTTTCCAATAGAAAATCTACATTGAGATTTAATCAATTTGACTAGTAAATAGTAATCTTAATCTTCAGTTACATTTATATTATAACTTAAACACATTTCTCTCCATTGGTCAATTTACAATGTAGCAATATTGTAGTCCTGCCAATTTGAAGAGTTAAAAGTGATCAAATCTTCTGTAAATGAATGTATTAGGGACTCAGCATCAAGAAAAAAAACAAAAACAAATCTCCCTAAACATTTGATCAATCTACTGTACATGTAACAACATACAGGCCTTTGAATGAAAAACAAACTGTGGGGATAGTATCAAAAATAGTATTCAATAGTATTCAAGATTGTAGTGTTGCCAATTTGGGGAGGAAATAATGATTTAATCTTTAGTTATAATTATATTCTATTTTAATCACACTTATCAATATTGGTTGACCTACATACTGTAGGACTTTAGATTGAAAGGGTACTAATAATGTTGGTGTTGCCAATTTGAAGAGGTATAAGGAGATCCTGCACTGAATGGGTTTAGAAACTAAGACAAAACAAAAAAAATCTCCCTAAACATTGGTCAAGCCTTTCATTGAAAAAAAAATGTGGGGATAGTATTAAAGATAGTATTCAATATAGTATTTAAAATTATAGTGTTGCCAATATGAGGAGATAATAGTGATTTAAACTTCAGTTACATATATATTTTATCTGAATCACACATATCAATATTTGTCAACCTAGTAACATATAGCACTTTAGATTGAAAGAGTACTAATAATTTTAGTGTTGCCAATTAGAGAGGTAAAAAGGAGATCCTGCACTGAATGGGTTTAGAAATCGAGACAAAACAAAAACAAATCTCCCTAAACAGAACATGAACAGGAAATAATTAACGTGATGACTCTCGTAATTGGATAGTGTCCAACTAACTTCCTGTGCAGTTCTTATGATGTCTGTGCTTTCATAGGCAATGTCACAGCATAGCTAGCTTTGTACACACAGATATTAACCAATTCAGGATAAGAATTATTTTACAACAAATTCAATTACTATTCCTTTCCTAAATTGGCAACACTAAAATTTTAAATTCTGTTCCCAATTAAATTTTATTTTAACACATTGAATCTTCTTCTTCAAAAAGTTAAAAGTTATACATGTACTTAGTTTTTACATTGCAGTTCTTACGATGTCTGTGTTTTCATAAGCGATGTCACAGCATAGCTAGCGATGTGTAAACAGCTATTAAACGCAAAACAAATTGTTTGGATGCCCACAAATGATTGCCACTCTAAAAAGCCTTTTTTTTAATTTCACTCACATTAAAAAGAATCAAAGTAAAATTATACAAAAACATGGAAAATGCATCTGTTCCAAAAGTTAATAAAATTAATACATTTTTTAAATTTATTAGGGCATCCACACAATTCTTTTTTTTTTTTTTTTTT
>BQKZ01001970.1:11573-50379 GCA_036244855.1 Temnopleurus reevesii
TGTTATGGGGCAGTCGAAATTACAGACTGGTCCCATCCAAACTGACTCATCTTAAATTCGGACTATGAACTATAAATTAACGTATTGTTTAATCAATGAATTTGTATATTGAGATCAAGAAAAAAAATATCCTTCAAACGTTGGATTTCATACATGTCATAGGGAAAAGGACAGTAATAATCACAAGTTTGTTGATGAAGTTTGAGAGTAGGGTGGGATCAGTCTGTTGGTGTGACTGCATGCCCTAACGTATGACATTCAACTTATAGATTAATGTCAGCAGGGAACTAACTTTACCATGTCTACGTACTGATAAAACAACATATTTTATTTGACCACGGATGTGCATTGAGAAGAGTCCATGATTAATTTGACTGGGAATAGTGTGATATTAACTAAGTGAAATATCGACTCAATGCGAGTCCAGGGGCTTGTAACATAAAAGAGTTACGATTAATTAAAAATCTATCGTACCTCCATAGTACGATTTTACCAAAGACTTATGATTAATATTTGTCGTAAGTTTAATTGCATCTTTTATGTTACAGACCCCAGGTCAAAATGGAAACGAGTCACTTTTTGCTCCAAGCCGAAATGTGTAACGAATTCTTTTTGTAACGGAGACACAGTTTTATAATTCACCTGTTAAACAATGGCACATTTATACTTTTTACATTTTGACAGAAGAATAATGTAAACTTTAAAAAAGATTATAATACAAAATTAGATTATTAAAAGCAATGAGCAGACAAATTGTCAAAAATCGAGTTTCGTGATTCTACTTTCTTTTAAAGTTGAATGAGCATCTTCCAAAGGTAGAAGCACCGTGGTGTAGTGGTTCTAACTCTTGCCTCTCAACTAGAGGGTCGGCGGTTCGAATCGATCCAATCAATGGTGTTAATTTTCTTCAGCTAGAAAATAATCAAACTGTGCTGCACTAGACCCATGTGTTAGTATGGGTACTTCGTAGTAGATGTCACTGTAGGCATTTTTATATTTGTTTTCATTTATTTATTTATTCATATTTAACCAGGGTAGCCCATTCCAACAAAGTTTGGTCTTAAGATACAGCAAATATATAGTTTGACCGGAGTAATATTATTCTCAGCGATTTTAGCAGAATGGAAAAAGCGCATACCGGTATGAAAAGGACATGTAAATTATCTGTTTTTTTAGTTATAAAGATCAACCTTTTTTTCAATATTGTTGGTGTTGATCATATAAAATGCATTCCAATGACATATCTGATTTTGGAGTCAACCTCTGAGTTTGTATTCAAAACAGAAATTACATGGTTTCCCTATTTTCATCATGGAAAATGAGCCAAGAGAAGTTATTTTCGAATTCAAGTATTACTGATAGCTACTGTTTCTATGTCTAACATCATTTTCACTTCCTCTTTTTTTCAATCATTTGTTATTAGGCGGGTTTACTTATATATTCAAATTTATGTGCGATTCTTGCCAACGAACGTAGTTACATGGTATTCCTTAAACCAGTTGTTAACAAAGATATAATACTTGGAATCTAGTTTGCATGCATTACTTGTTGCTATGTTGGGCAAGCATCGGGCAAGCTTTAGCGTTGTCAAGAACAACCTTTGTGTCAGAGGTATGCATGAAATTTGCATCTATTAGTAAACCCGCCTATTCAAGAGGAACTGCGAAATAGGGAGTGGCGCACCCAATACGCTCAAAAGCAGAGCAATGTAATGTAAATTGTCAAGCAACCACCTTAAACAAGCCGAGAACATAATTAAAAACACTTACGAAGTAGTATGGAACAATAGATCCGTACGTCATATATATCGAACTGTGCGGGCATCACAATTGCAAGCAGGGGCCAATTGCACGAAATGGTCTTAGCTCACATCTTCTTGCGACGTCTAAGACGTCTTAACTTCTTGTACAACCCTCGTAACATATATACATATTATATATCAACGTTTATGTCTATATTTAGATTTTGGCACAAGAGGTGACATCATAGCAAGAAGAGGATAGCTAGGACCATTTCTGGTCCCTATTTCAACAGCATTACAAAGGAGAATTGAATTGTCGGAAATAGACTACATCGTGTTCGAAGAACTCGATAATTTATTGTTCTTTGTTAGACATCGAGACAACATTTCAAGTGACCTAATTCTTGGTTCTACTTATCTAAACCTAAATGTCTGTAGATCCTCTATCGTTTGTAATAAAACAAAAACATTGTTAAACGAAAGCAATATGTGTTCAAATTAGTTTGGTCTCATATACTGGTTGGTGAAAATTTGCGCGGAAATGACAATAATTCGTTAATGATGACAACAGATATTCTTGTTAAAAGTGAGATATTTTTGTTGACCCATTTCATTCACTCATCTGTGGTTTACGTGTGAAGGTAACCCTTTACACATTCATGGTTTGTGTTTGAACATCTCTAACATAATACGCGATATTATCTAGGTCTGATATCATTAATCATTCAACATTAAAAGCCCTTCATGAACAACCCCCTTTATGTGCAGAGAAAATATTGAAATAGCTAACGCTTATCGATAGTTGTATCTGAATGACTTTCCTCAGCCCCTGCCAGCTTCATATCGATCGGATACAATTAAAAACACCTTTAGAAAACCCAGACGACAATTATCGTGAAATCGATAGCGTCGTATAGAAATTTTAGTCTTTTAGTCCGCGAGCGCGGGAGAGTCACGGATGGATAGGTTAGGTGCACAGGTGAGACTATACCCGTTGCTAGGATGACTGTAAACGATGTTACTAGTCTAAAATTCAGACCCAGTATCGGCTATCGGGAATGGAAACAGGTTGAGTAAATCAATTTAAGACCTGTTTGACAGATCCTCCACCAACCCTAAGGCCGAGCCACACCTCTGCTATTTTAGCATGCGTCGGCCCAGGGTGTTTGAAAATTAAAACGCTCTCTGTACGTACGCACAAAGACGCACTGCCAGGTCATAGACTGACGTTCGGCATACGCTTCTTGAGCGCAAGCTGAACGTAATTCCACCGTCTAACCAGCCTATACTCGGGGAACATTTTTAATCTTAAAAAACGCTGGGTCGAGCCCCGTCTTCCTCACAGACTGCCGGACGGGCAGTGGAACTTAAGCCCCAGTCACACGATTCAACACGACTCTTGGTGCGCAGGCAGTTAACTGTGAAGTGAACAATAGGTCGTGTTGGATCCGGGCTTCTATGTGACTGGGGCCTAGCCAACCAGGGAGAATATTCCCATCTCCCTGAACCAACTAACCCAAGTCGCGTTCTGAGTTACTCGAGACCCGTGTCGGTCAAGCCTCAGGCAAGCTTTCGGGTCGTTAAGAACAATCTATAAAGATGCATACATTTTGCATCTAATAATATCACCCGTTTATTCTTCATCGGCCCCGAAATCATTAACACTGTTCGAAGCCCACTCGATGTTCATTATTCCAAATCTAATCGTGACCATGGGCTCTATGCATAAACATTATAATTTTGACAACTTTGCCTTTATTGGTAACGTCCATGTTTAAGACCACGGTGTGAAGGTGCCAATCGGCATTCATGAATTCACATGAGTTATAATTAATGGCAAAGTCGTCATAATTTCAACTTTTATGTTTTTAATTCTGCTTCACAATAATTGACAATAGTACAAACTTACTGAGTATTCTGCATGAACAAAACAAATTATCGGCCTATCCTAACGTTGATTTTTTGGGGGGCAAATAACTATGTAATAATTCTGAATTACTTAAAACGAAATAACAAAAAAAAATTCGTAATATATAAAAACGGAACTTTTTGACAACATTTATAGTAATCATCTCTATTGCTCTAATAACAAGAGGGCGCTAGACCTACGTTTGTTGTTCCGAACCCCATAAATGAGAACACGACATATGTTCCGATTTCAATGTTCCGAAGCGTTGACAGTCCAAACATGCAAAGTTCCTGTACCAGATATCCCTGATAGTCCAAAATAACAATAATTAAGAATTGTGGCGTTCTTCCATAGGTTCGATTATTAGAATATCAAATATGGCTTGTTTTTCGAAGTTTCGAAATTCGATAAAAGAGATATGGTTTGTTGTTCTGAAGGCCGTTCTAAAATCCCAAAAGAAAAGTGTTGTCATTCTGAATTCCGATGTTTCTGTAGTCCGAAAATAGATATGGGTCATTCCATGAAGTTTTTTTTTAGACCGAATTGTCTTTTATGAAGTTTCGTTTGTCGAGTTTCGTTAAAACAAAGGTTTAAAAATCTAAAATTATATATTTCTTTTGTTGATATGAAAAAAAAAATCATAAAAGTTTCAGTATAATATAGCCCGAGAAAGAAATAAGGTTCGTTAATCCGGGCAAAATTATACCTTTAAAATATTTAGCCCTTTTCATCTTCGGAGTAACGAACTTTGTTTAACCCGCCGAATTATCGAACCAACGGAATAACGAACCTAATTTCAATTTCAAACTAAGTATCTATATTCTTTAGATTTGGATTTATGAACATTTTCAGATTGACAAACCCCCTTTCTCGGTTAACAAACTCCTTTTTATTTTCGTACTACCTTCAGAATGTGAAACATTTTCACATTGTTGGACTCTCACACCTTAGAAAAAAACCCGAATGATGCTATTTCGGAATAACGCGAAAATGTCATCTATCTGCACCAAAACTAAAAAAAGGTGCGATTTTGTCCAGATACAATTATTATATCCTTTTGCTGTACAAATAAGATGCAAACTACCGCGGAAAGGTGTAATCTGCAGCAAATTTTTTAGAGGTGAAAACATTGTTTTATGTTATAGAATCCTTATTTGAGATATTTTAAGTCGCCATAGTTTTTGCAAGGGGGTGTAGTACGATCTGTATTAGGAAGTAGTAGCAGTAGTAATGGTTTATTTATTGAATTGAATGACAATTAAAAACATTTCTTGCAGCCAAAGGCTGAATTGCAAATGTATTTACAAAAAATCACTTAAAATACAAAGAGTACACATATATAAGTAAAAATACTAAAAATACACATATAAGTAAAAATTTAAAAAAATACACATATTTAAGTAGAAATGCAATAAAGAATAGAAAATGGCGTACCAGATCTGTAGCAATGGCAGTGGAAAATGATATTGCAAATTTGAGTTTTGTGATATGAAATAAGTGAACATTACTAATAAAAGGTACTGATATATGGACCAATTTGACATTCAGATCAGTGGTGAGAACTTCATGGATAATCTTCAAAACTGGGAATAATTGCGTAAAGCAGTATTAAAAAGATTGTATGTTAGGCTAGAACTTGGTACAAGAAACATTTCTAATAAAAGGTACTTATATATGGACCAATTTGACATTATCAAAAGATATAGGTTATATTGCAAATATTAAAATTATACTGTAATCAGATCATTGGTGAGAACTTACTGGATAATCTTTAAAACTGGGAGTAATTGCACTAAAAAATATTAAAAAGATTGTGTGTTGGGCAAGAATTTGGTACAAGAAACAGTTGAGACATTATTTAAATGGCGTTATTGAGCGATTCTATAAAATACGGTATTGGGCTTCTCTTGTACCTCTCTGTTCTGCACCTGGGTATGGGATATTGTATTGCTCTCCTCAATACGGAGGTGTACCTAGTTGAGCGAGGTGCCGGAAGCCAGTCCCTGAACCAAGTTGATGTTAGGAGTGATTTGGCAAACTTGACACATAGATCGTGTCTACGGGTTTCTAGAGGCTGCAGCTGTGTCAACTGGAGGGCATTTGAGTATGTGCCATAATGTTTTCCTAGGATCATTCTCAGGGCTCGTTTCTGCACCCTTTCGATTTGAAGTGATTGTTGTTTTGTGATGCCTGAATGCCACACTGGTACAGCGTACTCTACCAAAGGTCGCACATAACCTGTGTATATCGTGATCAGATCTTTCACTGGGAGATTGAATGGCTTCAGAGATCGCAGCATGTACAATCTCCTACTAGCCTTGGAGAGCATGGCATTGACATGACTGTCCCATTTCAGGTTCGATTGCAGGAGTACACCGAGTATCTTTACAACGTCAACTTGGTTCAGGGTCTGGTTATTAAGACTATATTGCAAAGGTTGTAGCAAGGTTTTACCAAAGTTGATTCTCATGACATGACATTTAGAAGCATTCAATTGCATGTGATTGGAAATACACCAGTCATCTAATTCATGAAGGGCATTTTGCATCACACTGACCGATCCCCGATGTGTTGACTCGGCGAGAGTCATGTCGTCAACATATTTCCAATGTTCAACATTGGATGACGCAAGCGCATCATTGATCAGGATAAGGAATAAAGCTGGCCCTAGCCGTGTTCCTTGTGGTACACCCGCTTGTAAGGACCTGCTGGAGGACAGACATCCGCTATATCGAACACGCTGAGATCGGTCAGTGAGAAAACAAGCTATCCAACATATGAGGGAAGGATGGACATTCAGATCAATCAGTTTTGATATGATAACAGTATGGTCAACCCTGTCAAAAGCTTTTGAGAAATCTGTTGTTACCATCACTGAAGTATTACCCAGACTGTCAGAATTCGTAGTGAGGTAGTTCACAATATCTACTAAGCAATGGGTACATGACATACCAACTCTACTACCAAATTGTTTAATGTCGAGAGCTGTGGTAACTTCCGACATAAGCCATTTAGTAATAAACAGTTCAGCCACTTTGGCAAAGTGATCTGTCAACGCAATTGGTCTCAGTTTGTCGATCCTAGCTGGTTTCTCTTTCGGAACTGGGACTACAATTGCTTCTTTCCACTGCGTTGGAACTACACAATCAGTATAAGAGCTATTAAGAATGTGACTAAGTGGGGAACTGAGTTCAGGTGCAAACAAGCGGATCACTCTAGCCGGAATTCCGTCTGGCCCTGACGATTTTCCAGGGCTTACCTTCTGCAATTCACGCATCACATCCCATGGTTCTACTGTAGGCAGAGGTCGTTCAACCCCAACACGCGATGGTAGAATGGTAGGATCTAATGACAGTATGCCACTCGCAATGTTAGTGAAGTATGTGTTAATAGCATTAGCGACAGCATCGGTCTGGGACTGATCAACATCCGGAACATATATTGATTCGGACGTTTGGCTACGGGATGTCATCAGTTTGATATGCTTGTACCATGACGCAGGATCATCCTTTTTCAGTTGAGCAATACGGTCGTGATAGAACTCATGCTTCGCTCGGCGTATACATCTAGAGATCTTATTACGGCAAGCTTTCCACTTATGAGCTGGGCCAGAAACGAAGAGCTGCTGTCTTCTGTGAATCAGCGCTTTCACTTCAGGAGTCATCCATGGTTTGTCTCCTTGGTGGACACGTATTTGCTTTGAGGGAAAATACATATCAAGGCCGTGCTGGAGAGTAGAATAAAATTCATCACATTTCGACTGAGTATTAGAGGCTTCATGAACATTAGACCAAGATTGATCCGCGATCCATCTGCCGAACGATCGGGCGTCAGAATCTCGTATAGGTCTCAGCACATGCTTCCTTGACACATTCGGTTCGCGGGGATATTCATCTGCTGGAAACCAGGAGACTAGGAACAAGCGATCCTACATCATCAAAGGTGCGAATCCTCTGAGCACTCCGCTGAATGCAAAATCATATAGACAGAAAGTTAGAACAACCAGTACTGAATGAATTATGATGTTACATACTAAGGAATAAGTATGATACATTTCATAACAATGGAGGCACATTTTTGGATGTGATATCGCACCTTTTGTTTAAAAAAAAATCGAACCACAAAAGGTATGATTTTGCATTCTGCAGAGTTCTCAGAGGAATCGAACCTGCGCCTTTGAGGATGCGGGATTGGTTGGTCCTATTTTATCCAATCGTGCTACACTATCATGCAGAAACGGTGACAACGTGAAAATATATCAATTAATTATTCCATAACAGAACACAGTGACCGCTTCAATCTTTTAGGTAGTTTGCACCCAATATATACATTTGTTTGCTAAGCGCGTACTGACAGTTCTAATGTCATAGGACGTTCGCTCATGAAGAGCAGATAGACAGCTCAATATGTTAATCATGTGCCTTGGCATGAAGAAATCTTTCAGGGCTTTGATTTGAACCTTTCTGCCGCTTTTCTAAAACATTTTGTTAAATCTTGCACACTGAGGAAAAGGACTGATATTACACCTTTTTGAAAGAATATCGCACCCAAGTGGTGCTCCCAGTGCTGCAAGGTGCAAAATTACACCCTTTTCAAAGTTTATACATACACCCAATACCGTTTATCGCTCATGTTGTTTAAAACAATTTCTGATGTTGCAACATTATTTAATTAAAACCAGGGGCCGATTGCTCAAAATGGTCTTAGCTATCCTCTCCATGCTAAGACGTCTTGACTTCTTGTGTCACCCTCGTAACATAGATATTTGTGTTGATACGACTATATTAAGAGGGTGACACAAGAACTTAAGACGCCTTAGCATGACGAGGATAGCTAAGACTGTTTCGAGCAATTGGCCCCTGGTTTTTGCAGTGTAAGCACATCCAAGGGAAGGGAGGGCTTCAACTGAAACCCAAACAAAAGTATTTTGAGGGGATTGATCTTCACACACATAACCCGATACTATAGTCAAGAATTGGTCTAAAAATTTGGATACATGTTTGAACAAAATGTAAATTTCATCACAAAGTCACGCCAAGTACAACTTTATCTCACTTTGGCAAAATATTGAAAAAAGGAGAATATATCAATATAGTTTATGTGTAATATCATGGACATTTTTTTTTAATTTTTTTTATTTCCATGGTAATATGAAGCCAACAAAACTAAAGGAGCGACGCGAGGCGAAGAGCGAGCGATTCGAACAACATTAGTGGAGTAATGATATGCACAAACAAACAAACCGTTGCCAAGAGTGGGAACTTTATGCTTTGGATCTTTAATTGAGAGAATTTAAATCATTTTCAGGATATGAGTCGTTTTAAAACATCAAAGTAAGATTGAAGCTTAATAGAGCTTAGTATATTCTAAAAAAATGACAGAGATTCTATGCCGTTGGCTCAATGATGAGCTGAAAGTGTCGCAACAAGTCGGTAAGTAATTGATTGGTCACGGACCAGTCCCATTCACTCAGTTTGGTGTAAAGAAATTGCATAAATTGGAAATTGATGAAAGAGAAATTTATTAATTAATGGAAATGCTACACTTTAAATTGGAATTCAAAGAAAAATATTTTATTGCACATTTAGAGTTCTTTAAATTACTATCCCATATATTGGGTAATTGTTGGTTAGATGTGGCATTACTTTCATCAGAATTCTCAGAATATGCATGCGTGCGTTGACACCTGAATTTGAAATAGAACTTATTCGTTAAGCCTCTAGAGCTACGGCGTACGCTACAAATAGCTTTTTACATTTTTGACATTGTCAGTACTCCTGAAAGCTATGAGCTTGATGTCATATCACCTGTGTAGCAGCGCGCAGGATAACTAATCTTAAAGGCTGTGTATACCGCCACACGCGTGTGGCTGTATCCAAACCCTTGTCTATCGGATACAGCCACACGTCTTGAGAAATTGAAATGCTTATATCTTGTGAATGAAGTGATGTAAAATCATTTAAGTCTTTGGAAAATTCTATTGAAATAATATTTATGGATAAATCCTATCAAAACCCCCAAATAAATCCCCAAAACGAAAATAAAATATGAGGTTTTTTAGTTTTCCAAACGGTGTCTGAAATGAAAGACTATATCCCCCTATTCACTTTGTACATACACGCGTTTGGCTGTATACACTGCCAATCTTAAATCTCCCCTGAAAATCACCCTTTTTAAATCACAAATCCCAATTTCAATTTGTATGGTAAGGGGTTCCTCCTCTGCGCCAGGTCCCTCATCTGCGCCTCATTGACATACGCGATGTAAAACGCGCGCTCGGTGAAATCAAGACTTTTTCCTGAAAATCTCCAACCGCGTGTAAAGTGAATGGGGTGCAGAGAAGGGACCCAAATATTTTGAACGGCAAAAATGAGAGGGGTGTACCGTACAAGGACCGGTTTCCGGCCATCCTGGTATAATCGGCCACCAAGCCTCATGCAGTTTGTCTATGGCGCGCACATGGCGCACTTAGGTTAAATGCGCGCCCAAATAAGCGCACGTACGCTTCAACACAATCCCTATGGAGGCTCAAATCACCAGGCAGGCGGCCGGAAACACCCGTCCCATGTCGCTTGGCGATCGCCGATTGCTGCGCGAATATACGGGCGCCATTCATTAAGTTATGCACATCAATTTAAAGCCCAGAATTTCGGCTAAATTATGATCTAAAAATAAACTTGAAATGCTGGATCTTGTGACTTGTGGAAGAGCAAAACTGCTTAAGCGGCCGCAAACTGGTGCTCATACGGTATATTTCATCTAAAATGACATTGTTCCTGGTCAGATTTTGCTGAGATATTTCTCACACATAATCTTTAGGATATCTGTGATAATATCAGATCAAAATTGAATTGGATATTCATTGACTTCACGCTTTTTTCAAGCTAAAAGTTTAGGTGCGCAGACGTGGGACATCCCATCATAGGCATATGGCTACGGCTACGCTATGGCTTACAACTTCTGTGAAGTTCCAGCGCTACCCTTCCCCACAAAGTAATATGATTTTTACTAACCTTGACTCGGAAAGCTAGATTTTTATCTTCCTCTCAACGAGGAGAGCACACAGAAACACATTTGACTTTGTCGTTGACAGTCTGATTTTAATAATAAAGGATACAAATGACTTGAGTGTTGTAAGCCTCTGGATTGGGGCAAAAAGGTCAATTTGTTGGGGTTTCTTGGTCACTCTCAAACAAATCCTGACCATCTAGCTCACTGCCAGAGTGCTCTCAGTATTTGGAGAGACACATGTGTCACGGGGCTAGTAATGTGGGCCTGCGGCATTATCAAACACAATATTGCAGCACATAGCTTCGAAAGTCTCTCTAAACACCGAGATGCTAATATTTAAAGACAGGCACTAAAGTCTGCATGCCTGAAAAGACAACTCAGAATATGACACAAAACGCCCACATTTGAAAGGATACATAGGTAATATTTTGTCAAAATTTGACCAATTACATAATTTTTATGAAAAGTACAAGTCTGTCAATTTGGGCATCTTAAAAGGAAAGGGGACATCTTTTCCTGCAATCTCATAACTTTAAATGCATTTGATGTGTTTTTGATGAGAGATTTTAATTCTCCCCACACACAGGTTGCAACCAAAATGTTCATGTCAATTGTGAGTAGACAAGAGATAGATCTACTATTGTCATTTAACTTATGACTAAGCCTGTCAAAGAAAAGTAAAAACATAAATTATAGATATTCAAAGATTTTTTTCTAAATCACATCAAAATCAATTACCTGAAGCTAATAAAAAATCTTGTGTTTTTATCTGAACAGATGACAACAACTTTGCTGAGGTGTGTGCTAATGGATTTTTGATTGGGGAAGTTTTAAAGAAGCATCAACTCCAAGATGACTTTGAATTCTTCTCTCAAAACAAGTAAGTACATGAATAGGAGACACTAAGTACATTTCCAAGATATAAATTGACTGGGAAATTGATACATCAATGTCAGCAGAACAAAATTGAGAACTTGTTTGGGGGGTTAACTCATATTTGTAACAAAAAAGGAAGAAACCTTATTCTTTTTGCCATAAAACGAAAATTGCCATTTGTTTGATATATGTGTGCATTGCTTGATGTTTTTTTCTTTTTGTCAAAAAAAGTTGTCAGAATAATCAAATTGACTTGAAAATATACAGTTTTGACGTGTTTTTATCAAATAAATTGTTATCAAACGGTAGGAAGACTGATATATTATTATCTTATCTTGTTGTATTATCTAATCACCATTACTATTATAAATTTTGTTGCACTCTGTTTCCCCCAGAACTTCGGACTCGAAGCTCAACAATTTCACCCGGTTGGAGCCGACGTTTCGTTTGCTGGAGGTACCCTTCGATACGAACGTCGCCAGGGATGTTATGACCCAGAAGGCAGGCGTGGCCACGCGCCTCATGTATCAGCTGTACATTTCTCTTCAGAACAAGGAGTCAGCAAACCTGACTGGGGTTGCCATGGAAACTATGCGTCCGAGGGCCCCAGTCAAGCTGGAGAGCATGGAGAGGGTTCCCTATCGAGAGGTGAGATCTTATAGCTTATAAATTAAGCTGTGAAAAGGGACCCCCCCAAAAAAAGAAAATAAAAAGAAAAAGAGGTCCTCCATAAATCCCTCTTTATGAAGGAGATCACTCAAAAGAAAAGGCCATTCAACATTTTTTGTTTGGGGGGGGGGGATACAAGTGAAAGAAAATGTAAAACAAGCAGTTTATGTTCTGTCTCTGTTTATTTCAGTGTCCTTCATCATCCCATTTTATTGTTGAATTGATGTAGTTGGCTCCATTTTCCTTTCATTTCCGGTGTTGTTGTCTTCATATTACACTACACCAAGAAAGTCAGGGATCACCTGTAAATTTGGATATACATTTTATACACGGTGTGATTATTCTAGAACTTCCGCATATGCAACTGTCTTTCATGATATAGATGAGGGATTATGACCTATACAAGTTCAGTTAGCTTTGCCTAAGAATTCTAACAGTCCCCTAAGTCAAAAGGTTTATTAAACCCTCTTCTCTTTGTGTTCTACTGTTTCTACCCCTTGCAAATCAAATTCATTTAAATACTGACATTTGTCTTTGGCAAGGTTGACTATACTTTTTCATGCCGCCTTATATTAACTCTGATTGTATAATATTCCCACACATGTAGGTTTCCTAGGTAAATTAACAATCTGCCTCATTTGCATGAACAAGTTTTTAAATTTAGCTATTTTATCTTTTTTCAAACTTTTATCATTATCTGTATTGCAGAGATTGAAAATACTGACGCCACGTCAGACCGACATCAACCTTGACCAGCTGGTTGACAAGTTCAGGGAGAGGAAGCGCAGTCATCTTGATGTCGAGTTCCGTACCAAGTATGACGAGGAGGAGCGCCGTCGTCAATGGCAACAGGAGATGAGGATGAAGGAGCTTCAGAAGGCAGCCCAGGCAAGGCAGAGACAGACAGAACTTGTGGCTCGCATCAAGTGAGGAAAAAATCTTTACATACCTGCTAATCTCAGGGAATTATTTTCCTGGTATCGCATCCCAATTCGCTATGCATTTTAGCAGGATTGCTAAACAAAATATATTTTGTGTAGCAAGTTTTCCACATAGAACTATAAAGTAAAGAATTGGAAAAGTTTCCTCAATGTCTACTGCTAATCTGAAAATGTGAAAAGTAAAATTATTCCCTGAAGCTAAATATGTATTTTTTTTTCTAATTCCAATTGAAAACTAGAATGGATATAAAATCATAGAACATCAGTTATAATTAGGAATATGACAAACTATTTTGCATGCATGTGTCTCCTACAACATTTTTAATTTTCTGCCGGCAGTGATCAGTGAAGAGACTTCTGAACTCCCAGAAGTGGAAAGTTATGTATTTTTGCATCAGAGGGAAAATACAACACTAATAGATCAAGAGGTTGCCCTAGATTGTGCGTATGATAGCATAAATATTCAGTATTGAAGGGTAACGTTTTAAATTCCAAATTGTTTAGTTATGCTTTATGAGATCATTGGAAAATGTGTTTTGCCAGGAGACAGACCAATGAATCACAGAATTTGTACCTAATTGTTCCTTGTGAATACTCTTAGTCATAAATCTAGAGTAGAAATTCTACTTTCCTTATTATTTCCTATTTTCCTCCATATATAAAAATTGTAATTCTCAATTTATAATTCATTCCTTTTTAAATTTGATCTAGAAAAAAAAAATTTCTTTGTGTTATATGTCAACCTCATCTTTGGAAAATATCAATATCACATTTGTGCTCGTTTCCTTCCTTCATATCATTATTATCTAATCTGAAATGTAATTTGTTTCATGTTCATCATGCTTTATGTATTCCAGGGCCGCCACGGTGGAGATCCCCAAGCCTCCTCCTAACCGCACCCTTAGAGCCATAGCTGTGAGGAAAGAGCTTGCAAGGAAGAAAGAGGCTGATAACACGAGCAAGGAGATTGCAGCCTTTGAACAACAGATCAGTAGGAATGTACCTGTGGGTGTGGAGACACAAGATGAACAGTACGTGAAGCTGTTCAGCCTATTGGATGGTTATATGAAGACTTTGTAATTTGAAGAATAGAAACACATTGTGTTGTTGCCAAAATGGCTAATAAAGCTGTTTGATTCAAGGCAATATAATGTTATAATGATAATAATTAGATAATTTATATAGCGCAGTCACTATATGGATATACTCTACTGCGCTGTGATATTAGGGTCTGTGGATATTGTTACTAAAATAATGCATAAAGGTACAAAGATATTATTGAAGAGCTTCGAGAAATAAATGAGTTTTCAACAATTTTTTAAAAAACAACTACAGATAGAGATGATCTTATTTCTATCTGCAATTTTTTCCAATGTTGAAGTTTTATAACAGGTTAACTCTTTGCGAAAGCCTTAGGATACTGTTTGAAAAACTTTGACTATATTCCTAACATTGAACATACTCAAAGATCAATATAACAATATATTTATATAAGTTGAACGTTCAAGGAGAATTTATTTTTTGTACAGAAGAGTTTTATCAGGTTTGCAAAAATACAGATTGTTATTGGTTCTTTTTCCCTATTGCATAAAAAGTTGCGTTTAAATGCAAGTCAGAAAATCAAACACAACTCAATTTTCAACCAATCAGAAATGCGTATATAGGACTTCAATTTAATTTTCTGAGTTGCCTTTACACGCAATTTTTTATGCATAGGGCCCCTTGAGTCACATACAAAATGGGTAATTATGTGTGACATTTTTGCTGTGTAGGGTCTGATATATCTTCATCTGACTTATGCGAAACTGATGGTGATAGCTCCCTCTTCTATTCACTGTTGTTATCTTCTTCTAATGTTTTTTTTCTTTATTATCATTTGCATTATTATTTTGCCTTTGATACTTATATTTTAGTAATGAATGCCTAGTAGGTATATTGATTTTATTGCGATATTGCTCTGATGAGTGCATCCTGAACATTAATTATGTACTTGCATAAATGTAGAAATTCTGACAATTTTTTTTCTCCAGGGATATAGATGCTGAAGTAGAAGCATACCTTCAGCAGCCTGAGAAGACCCAAGCTGACCTGGCTTCACTCATAAAGGTAACCTTATTTTCATCCTTCCACCCTTCACAGAACAAAGTTTGAAGGGGTACAGTTTTCTACTATTCACATACATAGATACATATGCAGGTTTTAGAGAAACAGAGTTTTATGATGGCATCATTCAGACTTGATTATTTGATGTCTTGCTTAACCCTAACTTACCTGGGGGGGGGCCATTATGGCCCCCACCTGTGGTTTTTTGAACGGTGCGTCTAAACCGCTCAAAATTTCACGCTCCTCTTTCATGACTTTTTCGCCTCAAGTCTCCCGAACATTTTGATACCAAATTTACCCCCGGGGTACCTATAGTTATACTTTTATATTGCAATAACTAACCAGAGGACAGTCAAAAAGCATATTTTTGTACATATTACATTGTAAGCATTTCACGTTCCTTTATACACACTTCAAAACAAGCTTTGATATCCTTCTTTTTGTAATCTTCTTAGCAGTTGATGACTATCTTATGTCACACTTGGACTTCAAAAGCATAAGACAAGATTAAAAATGAAAGTAGAAAACAATAAAATACATAAGAATTAAAAACAAAGGATTACATAAGATTACATACTTTATGCTCATACTACTCATTTGCATAATTTATGCAAATTTATTGAAGTAAAACCCCTAATTAAAGGTGATTTGTTTTGGATTTTACATAGAATAGTTATATTTGACCAAAAGATATAACAATACTAAGCAATTACTACATTCAACTGCTGAAACAACCATTTTCATGAAAATCGTGTGAAAATTTGCATTTGATGTCATCAAATTAATTATGCAAATTAAAACAAGAAGTAAAATAAAAAACTAATACCAGAATCTTGTTCCTCATATGTTACTTCATACTTGTACCGAGTTTCACGTTCATCGGACCTTCGATGGCCGAGATCTTAGGGGGGGGGGACAAAAAGGCCCCCCCCCCCCCCCCAGGAATATTAGCTCCAAAATAGCCCAGGTAAGTTAGGGTTAAAAAAATGTTGAAGACCACTGTGATTGTAGACTATACTCATTTGTAATGGAATGATCCCATCTGCAATTGTTGTGTGGGATGATGATCATGGATGCCCTTTGGTTGATTTACTGCAAGTATGTTGACTATGACTTGTGCAGAATGATTATTTACAGACATTTATGTTGATGTTATTCTGAAATAAGTTATGCATAAAAGGTTGATCTGTGATATGATTGAAAACAGCTCATTGCATTATACAAATATTATACTAGTATTTTGGAACGATGTCTGTTGCATTATTAATTGGCAGTAATTTCCCTTTCCTTTCCTCATCAACCTAATTGCAAATATGGCACGCAGCCTGCATCCAATGATGACTACATCGGGAAGATCCGCAAGCGATTGGAAGAAGATGCTGTAGCCCGGCAAGAGAGAGAGAAGAGAAGACGCAAAGTTCTTGTTGATCAGATCAAGGCTCACCAAGCTAATGAGGTGAGATTTTGTTCACTTACATTTCATTGGTCTAATTTTTTATGTTTATGAAATATCGTGCTTAATATCTATTTCATGAAGTTGTCTGGACCTCCAGCAATGAAGACATAAAGACACAAGGAAATAGGTTTTAAGATTTGTCACTTTAAGTCATTTCTTAGCATCTATTATTTTCTTTTATGAAGAGAAATGTGCATTGGATGGATTAACAATAGGTTAATTTGCCTCAGATTAGAAATCCGTCCAAGATGACAGAATATTTAGAAAATGCATTTGACAATCATGATCAATGATAAAAATAATCCTAAGTACTTTTGTCACATGTAAAATGTTGGTCTTGTTTGCCCTTGAAATTATGAGGAATAACATTTACGAAGGAACAATACAGGTATTCAAAGAGTCAAAGAAGATATATATTGGTCGTGGTCACTGATTTTTATTGAGTAAACAATTAAAGATTGAATACACATTTTTACACAGCAACCTATAAATTGTTATCCAAATTATTATAAGTTATATAGTCTAAATATATTCAGTGAGAGTCAAATGAATACTTTTTTCCTTGCCAACTACTGTAGCATTATTTGTAGTTTCTTATAAAAGCCCCAAAATTTCCGGTATCATTGATGTAATGCTTTTTATATTACTCTAGGGTATGCGGAGGGAGGAGTTCCTTGTGACTCGTCTGATGCGCCAGTCTCAACAGGAGCGACGCATCGCCACTCAGCTGCTACAGCTGAGACATGAGAAGGCAGTCATCCAGCAGAACCGGATCTTCCGTCAGAAGCAGTACGAAGAGCGTCGCGATAAAGACTTCCAGGAAGCACTGGACAAGGAAGCGGTATGACATAACTTTTAACTTTCTCTACATAATTATGAGCAAAAGCCTAACAATACTTACAAAGTGTACATTTTCATAGCTGCCAATTATTGTTAATTTCTGCTGACTCAAGTTGGCAGCTATGTATTTCAGTAAACTGAAATAATCAATTATTAAACATAGTGTGTATTCACAGAGTATTGAAAAGGTTTGTTACATCCTAAACTTATTAGCCTGGACTTTACTTTGAAAAAAAGTCAGGAAAGCCTTCTTTGGCTACGGGATGACTTGCTTCCATCTGTAGATATCACTACTTTATGTAGCTATGTGGCCTATTGCTATTGAAACAGATATAAGCACTTCCATATGCCACACAGCTCAGAGTCAATCAATTTTATTGTATTTTTAAAGATGTTTGTCTGATTTGCCATGTTACAAATTTTATGATTTTTCTTTCTAGCAAATACATGCAGGTTACCAGCATTTTTAAATCTGAATATGAAACTAAATCTTTTTATGCCTCCGCCACCGTAAGGTGGTGCCGGAGGCATTATGTTTTCGGGTTGTCCGTCCGTCCGTGCGTCCGTCCGTGCGTCCGTCCGTGCGTCCGTCCGGACCTTGTTACCGCGATAAATTCAGAACCGCTGGACGGATTTTGACCAAACTTAGATCAAGTATGTATAACCATGTGAGGATGAACTGATTAGATTTTGGGTTCAGTGGGTCAAAGGTCAAAGGTCACAGGGCCAAAAAACTTGTAAAAAATCACCAAAAATAGCTTGTTACCGCAATAAGTTCAGAACTGCTGTACAGATTTTGACCAAACTTGGCTCAAATATGTATAAGCATGTGAGGATGAATTGAATAGATTTTGGGTTCAGTGAGTCAAAGGTCAAAGGTCACCGGGCAGAAAACTTGTACAAAGTCAACCGATATAGCTCACTTATAACAGAAAAATTGATCCAATTTCTTTCAAACTTACAGTGTGTAGCTCAATTAGGTATAAGCATGTGAGGAAGAACTTATGAGATTTTGGGTTCGTGGGGTCAAAGGTGGCAGTGCCCAAAATTTGTAAAATGTTTTTGATTTTTGATGGCATGGAACAAGCCGTACATATCTTTCTGATTGCGTGATGGCGGAGGCATACATTTCGACCGTGCGCGGTCGAGGATTCATCTAGTTTATTTGGCCACCCAAGTGGCATGCATGGAACAAATTTCATATCTAATCATTCACATCACCATCCTCTGCTTTGCCAGTTTTGCCACTATGTATTATTTTTGAAAATTTCTCCCAAACAGGAGATGGCCCGCCAAGCTAAGCTGGAGTACATCGAGCAGACAAAGCGCGACAAGGAACTTCATGATCAGATCGCCCAGCAGAGGGCCGAAGCGAAGTACCAGAAGCATTACAACCATTGCAAGGACATCCTCCTTGATATTGTGGACTTTTCCTGTAAGGTCGGAAAGTACAGGGAGCTAACCAATAGGTCAGTATCCAGTAACTATATTCCTTTAATCTTTGAGAATATTTTAAATGTCTTTGTTGATTATAGTTTTCAAGACAAGAAATATTTTGGTTTTGAGACAATGAATGCATTGGTTGACTTATAATTCTAGTCAACTGTGACGAATGATACAAAAATCTTCATATTGTCACGTGTGCCACACATCACTTTGAATATGATATATTAAAAACAGATATATTTGTTACAAAGGCATAAAATAGAGATTTAAATGACATATATGATTATTACAAAAGAATCAGGCAGCAGTTTATTTTATTATGAATGACTACCACTTTTCAGGAATACTGTTAGAAATGGTTTTTTTTTGTCATTTAATACAATATGTTCCTCTTTCTGTTGATAAAGTAATATATTTGTATATTTTTCAAATGAACATTGAGTTAAACTTATGATGTAGTAATTTCATCAACAACAAAATCACATCTATAGGAAAACATGATGTAATACTTCGCAATTACTTTGGTAAAAATATTTTTTGCATGATTTTATCTATTTTTGTGTTTCCTGTGCAGGTTATTACCTCCGAAGCTGATGAGAGAATGGAGACTTTTGTTCACCAGTGGCCAACCACTCTATGAGCTGGCAGAGGTAAGAGATGTTTTTGACTTTTTAAAACTTTTGGAGTTTGACTAAAAATTCCCAAATTACATTAGCTGGAACTCGGCACCTGATATGAAGAAACTTTAAAATGTCACTTTTCTTTACTTGTTGGAGGTAACACAGGTTATCTTTAATGAAACATTTGTGAAATATAGATTTTCAGTTGCAGCTGCTTTAGCATATGAATTCAAATATTTTGATTTTGTTATGGGAGCTATATAGTGTGAAAATGGAGTTGTTAATGATGTTGCATCCATTTGTACCCTTTGTAACTCACATGGAGTTCCATTCATGATTGGAATAAAAAAAAACTTCCACAACAAATAACACAATTTTTTTATATTTTGAGCAATTATAAAGTGATTGTCTATGGATAGAAAACATTTCTGTGAACGAAACTTAAACAAACTAGGGCACTGTTAAAACTGTGATTTTACCTGTTTATTGTGATACCAAATAGATAGTTTTGGGCAGTTGTAATACATAATCTCCTTTCAAAAGTGACATGGGTTAAACAGTGTGATCAATGTTTTGAAAAACTTTGTTTGATCATTATCTACCACAGCAAGTAATTTTTAGAGCCCTCAATAAAAATTCAAGGAGCAAAATCACAAACCGTCAATCATTCTATGAGTTTTATAGAGAATCCGCATGTTTATCATTTAACATCTGTTTGTTTTTTTGTCCAGGAGGAAGAGTTTGTTGAACCTGAGGTACCCAACGAGGAGCAGATGATGGAGGAAGAGAGACAGAAGCTTGTTGATGAGGGTGACTTCATGGAATACAAGGTACAGACAAACCTTTCTTTAGTGGCCATCTGCCAATTATGACCAAGTGTCTATTGTGACCAAATGTCTGTATTGACTGCATGTCTATAGTGACCACCAGTATTTAGTACTCGCCTTTTTTGTACCCTTTTTTTACCTAATTGTTTACATTGAATTCCATTTATTTGGGCCATGTTTTCCAGTGGCCTTCTACCAAATATGTATTGATTCTCTAACAATCTAAATGTGTGTTCTGGAACCTGTCTATATTGGTCACTATAGGCTGGTTTTACTCTGTAAAACAAATCATTATTACAAACTGTGAAGATAATTGGTGCAACCATGCTAATGTTGCATAGATGTGTTGATAAGTTTCATTTGGAAACTGTCATTGTTTCTTATATGATTTGCCAAGGTCCATTTTAGACTTTGGCCTAGTCATTTCTATTTTTGAAAGTCTTGGAAAAATAGATATGTCCTTGAACATGTAATTCCATAAATGGAATACAGTCATACTGCTCCATGGGGTTATAATGAGCTTAACAGAGGCTTTTATTTTCCTGGTCTCGCTGTCGAGCCCTGCTCCATTTGATAAAGTAATTGTTACGCTTTACAAATGCTTCAGTCTTTTTACCAAAATAATTTGATAAATAGGTAAATTTTAGGCTTGAAATGGCTCATTGAAATAGAAATTCTTCCTCTTCGAACTTTCCCTTATTGTGCAAAACTTTAATTTTTGAGCCACATTAAAATTGATATCATAATAAAGCTTAGAATGTGTACTTTACTCCTATAATATTTATAACTCCTATAAATATACTCCTATAATTATTTGGAAGGGTTTTTCAATAGCCTGCCGTATCACTGAATATAATAATATTCAATCGTAAAGTTGTTCCTGTAATAAAACTTTTCTTTCATCTAACAGAATATGGTTGGCGAATGGCAACCTCCAGAGGAGGGTGAGATAAAGGGTATTCCAAAGAACAATGCTGTTCTTGGTCACATCCTAGCTCGTCTGTTCAACATTGTGTCTCCTCCCTCGGTAAGTTATCTTATTGGAGAGCAAGTGTGAAGAGGGTGATGAAGATGATGATGATGATGATGATGATGATGATGATGATGATGATGATGGTAATGAAAAATAATATATGATGATAATGGGGATGATGATGATGATGATGGATGTGGTGGTATTGGTGGTGATGATGATCATGGTAATGATGATAATGATGATGTTGATGATGAAGATGATGATGATGATGAGGAGGATGAGGAGAGCGAGATCAAGGGTATCCCAAAGAACAACGCCGTCCTTGGTCATATTTTGGCTCGGCTATTCAACATTGTGTCTCCTCCATCAATAAGTAGCATATGATGATGATGATGATGATGATAATGATGATGATGATGAGGCCGATGATCATGATGGTGATGATGATAATGGTGATGATGATTTTTTTATGTGGTGGTAGTGGAGATGGTGTTGGTTGTTTTGGTTGTGATGATGATGATGATGAAGAGGATGACGATGATGATAATGATGATGATAATGATGATGATGATAATGATGATGAGGATAATGTTGATGGTGATGGGGGTGGTGATGATGATGATGATCTTGACAAAGATGAAGACGATCACAAGTAATGAATAATAATAAGAAATAAGGATATTGTAAGATATAACATTAGGGAATAAGTATATTATCTTGCAATGTCCTAGATGTCAGACAGCTTTCGAGATGAGTTCATATATTGTGGAATAGTCAGGACATTCTAACCCAAAAGCATTACATTTGGCACCTTTTTTAATTACAATCCGTCTGTTGTTTAATCTCTCCTTATTAGCCGCCTCCTGCTCCGCCCGACATGCCTCCGTTCCCCGTCAAAGCATGTTTCCTTGGCAAGGCGTTCTGTGGCAAGACAACTCTAGCAGAATACATGGCTCAATGTAAGTACACTGTATACTCTAGATTAAAGATTATAGATTGCTTTGTTTGTGCAACAAACAAACAAACAAACACAAAAATGAAGTTCTCGGTAGCTCTGGTACAAGAAAACAAAAGGAAAGCAGTTATAATGATAACGTGATTAATATGAATAGATGCAATTTATGATGCGCCAATTCCATCCTGCTGGACGCCGAAGCCTTGCCACTTAAAAAAAAACCTGAGACAATCATTATCACTCTGGTAATTGGGTTCATGCATGAACACTTCCAAATTTTGAAATTTATCCACTCCTTTTGGAAGCATTCCAGCAGGCAATAAAGGTGCTCAATGCTGTTTCACCAGAGCTAAGTATTGTTGCCCACTTGCAGGTACCCAAACGCTCTTTGGTAGACTGCAGCATTGGTGGTATAATGGATATTAAAAGTAACAAATGGAATTGCAATCGGACCAACTTTATTGTAAGGAAGTTGTCACAACTACTTCACTGAAATGTGTCTATAATCTGATTGTAATTGTAATATGCAAATAGTGAATGTTCAAATCATATTTTAATTTGCATAATTCTTGTCAGATCATGGTCTAAAAGTGCTGAACATGGATGCCCTTGTACAAGAAGCTGTGGATGCTTATAAGGGAGGAGAGATCCTAGAAATGCCAGAAGCCCCAACAGTGAGTATACCCCTCTCACAAGTGGGTTTTTGAAATCGTGGACTATGGCTTGTGCACGGTAGAAAACAAGTTCGAATCTGATGTGCGCATTAAATGACAAGTGTGCTGCTGATGTGCTCATCATTTGTTGTGCACATCAGATGAACACTTCTTTTCTTCCGTGCACACTTTATTGGTTTTTCATAAGCTGTCAATGTTACACTTAAAGTTCATTCTACAAAAGCAGAAGCTGGTCGTCTCACCAGAGTGTTTTGACATTTACTTATCTGAGTAACATCACCCAAATAAACAGAGTCAAAATCAAGTGAGCCACAGAAAAATTACAAAAATCAGGGACTGAATTTAAGAATTTGCAGGGGAGCTACAGATAGCTCTCATCGATGCTCTCAGGGAGAGTTTTAGGGGAGCTAAATTGGGTCTTCATGTAGTAAAATTGGGGTTATAAGGGGCTCAATAAAATCACTCCCCAAAAAGCATTTAAGGGGAGCTTTAGGAGAGCAATCGCTCTCACTCCCCTTAAAATTTATTCCCTGAAAAATAAACCAAGCCACTTGATAACTGCAATGATAAAAAAAATATTACCCATTAATAATTTTCTTGCCAAAATCAGTATGCAGCTTTCTTCCAAACACTTTTTTAAAGATGTTTTTGTTTTATTGATATAGGTTAATATGCTATATCTATCCAAATAAATATGCTTCAGAGTTGTATTGAGTATGCCTTTTCATCACTGTATACTTTCTAACTTGTGACAGGAGACTATAACTGATGGTAATGAAGGTGATCTTCAGACCGACACCCAGCCTGGTATAAACATCTCATCTGCTGTTAACCCTCTTCCACCTGACTCTATCTGTTATTTTTTTCACAGCATCTCAAAATGTACCGTTGATCAGTGTTCAGCCATGTGGGGATAAGGCAAGAATTATTTAAATTAGTGTCAGTATCTGTTATGTATTCTCTTCAAGCTATGAATATTTTATACTTTCTAACTTGTGACAGGAAACTATAACTGATGGAGGTGAAGGTGACCTTCAGACCGACACCCAGCCTGGTATAAACATCTCATCTGCTGTCACCCCTCTGCCACCCGGCTCTGTCGCTGATGGTGAGTTTACATACAGTAAATGTGCTGGGGCTGCTGCAATAGGGCTGGGGGGGGGGGCTGTGCATTAACATTTTCACACCCTCCGGAGGGTTGCTCCCT
Organism: Temnopleurus reevesii; assembly: GCA_036244855.1. NCBI lineage: Eukaryota > Metazoa > Echinodermata > Echinoidea > Temnopleuroida > Temnopleuridae > Temnopleurus > Temnopleurus reevesii. The sequence continues at coordinate 35,825 of BQKZ01001970.1, forward strand.
GTTCTGCATTCCCTGTGCTAGGTCAAAATATTTGTGTGTGGAACAATGTCATTGCCACATCAATTTTACATGTAGTATTTTAAAAGTTTGAGCAAAAGCTTTTAATATTTTTGGAATGAGCTTACTGTAAATCTAGAAAGTAGTACTTTTTTTCTATCAATAATAGTAGTAAAAACAGTCACCACCAAGCTATCTTTTCTTAAATCTGATGAAATCAAGAGATATTCTTTCATAGTTTCAATATCTATATTTTAGATATCTTCGACACGCTCTATTCTTCAATAAGTTTCAATCACCTGAAGTTGATGTATTTATGATTACAGTCTCAACACAAATGCCTCTCAGTTCCCTTATCAGCATGTTGAGTAAGTTCTATAATCCGATTTGATTCAAGGTTTCTAAAATTAAACATTTTTCACTTTCCCATTGCTAATATAATCTTGCATGATTCTAATCAATTTCATTTTCTATGTTTACTAGGATCCAAGTCTGCAGCCACCACTGAGATACCCCCATCACGGGAGACTGCAACCACAGCTCCTGTGGAAGAAGGAAAGGAGAAAGGTCAGTATCACATCATACTTGTTTTGGTTGGTGCCACTTCATAAATGAAATAATATTTTTTAGCATCTGCCATCTATTTTATCAGCCAAAACTTGAATTGATATTAAATTAAGCAATTGATATAGGTCATCAATTATTCCTTATGTCAATTATAAACCTTTGTCCTTTTTAAAGACATGGAGGATCATAAAAGGTAACTATGTCATTAAGATTTCAGATGTGAATGATTTGTGGAAACCCCAGGTATTGTAATTATACATTAAGATACATGATAAAACAATATTTCTCCCCAACCATTCTAAATTTTGTGCTTTTCAATTCAATATCTAGTGTCATTTTGTGTATTTGTTCTGTTTACTTCCGACATATTCGAATGGAAAAGTTTTACCTATGGTTTGGAACATTTTTTAGTCAGAAAGTAGGACACTCTGCATATTAATTATATCTAATACTTTTGCTCCTTCAGGAGATGAGGAGAAACCAGAAGCTCCTAAGGAGGAGACCCCAGAGACGAAAGAGGGAGAAGGAGCCGAGACTGGAGAACCAAAATCAGCAAAGAAAAAGAAGAAGAATAAACCTGAGGTATGCATAACATAGTGGTCAGTGCATCTGCGTACCATGGAGCGATTACTGTACATGGTCAAGCCACATCGAATCATACTAAAGGTTTATAATGTAAGCCCTTTCTATCTTCTCTCCAGGGATTGGTCCTTTGTTTTCATTATTTGTATCATAATGCAGGGAATAATTTTCCTGGTATTGCATAGCAATTTGCTATACATTTTGCAGGATAGCTAAACAAAAGATGTTTTGTATAGCATCTTTTTCACAAAGAAATGTACAGTAAATTGTTGAAAATGTTTCCTCTTATCTAAAACTGCTAATCAAATATGAAAAGTAAAATCATTTCCTGTAACTATATGTGAATATTATGATAACATGATGTAACATTAAAGATGCAATTCAACTTACGATAAATAGTAATCGTAAGTCTGTGGCAAAACATGTATAATAAAGATACAATTAATTTTCAATTTATTGTATCTTTTTATGTTACAGGCCTGAGATATGACATGATATGATTTTATTTTATTTCAGAGTTAAGAACATGAATTAACCTTTACTAATATACATCATAGTCAGAGGTCAGGAAATTTTACGAAAACTTTGTACTTATTCGCATGGCCATAGAGGTGCATAATCTGGATAATTCTATCTGAATGTTATAAGTGTATTTACGTGTTAGTAAAGCTCACAAGATATTGATTGCTTTGTTTTTTGTTTTGTTTTGAAGCTGAGTGCAAGAGGTAAACTTGGTCAGAAAGCCATCAAGCTGCTCAAGAAAGGTCAACCCCTCAAAGATGACCTTTTGATCGATATCATGGTGGAAGCAGTCAGGTAATTAGGAATTTACACTGCTTGTGATTGCAGCAACTTTTTGTTTCGTTGATTTCCCAAAATATTAAAAACCACCTATGAAAACTTTTGTTTTACAATGTGACCTAGGCCTATACGTATGCCTACTGTTGTATAAAATATGTGCCTTTACCATTGTTCATATCAGGGAGCATGTCAGGATATCTTCTAGTACAAACCCGGTGCGCGCATTGTTTACACTGCGTTAGATCACTTCCGTACTAGAAAATTCCCCATCATGCTCTCTGACATGAACAACGGTATATTGTGATCTTGAAAATTTGGAAATTCATGCATCTGAATGAATATGCTACAACACACAATAAAAGTAGATAAGGTGTGGGATTGGTTGGTTCTCCAAGATCAGTAATGAAAGTCAGTTAGAATGACACTTAATGTTTTAGTGCTCTGTGCTTGTTGATTAATGCATACATTTCATTAAAGGAATCCTGAATATTGCTGAAATGATTTCCAGCAAAATTTGATTCAAAGCCAAACATTGTGATTTAAACGGTTACTCCAGGCCAAAAATAACTTGCTTTGATTAAAAGCGCAAAAATTAGACGAACATATCAAAAAAAGTTTGAGCAAAATCGGACAATAAATAAGAAAGTTACGAATTTGTTAAGGGTGTTTAAAAATAATTCAAATAGTTATATTTTTAGCAAATTGGCAGCTTTGCATCACGTGACATCAAATAGTGATGACGTAGGTTCGTCACTTCTCTACAATGGGCTTATTATATATAATTGCTTTTTTAATCCATCTTTTTAATCTTTAGAGAAAATGTTGTTGATGGATAATGTTCAATACATATCAAGCAATTATGTTCGAGAAATATATTTATTCAAAATAAGTTTTATATATGAAATATGAAATGATAAATTATGGAATAAATATGATTTTAATAAATAATCAATAAGGAGAAGATTTATTGATATAAATAATTGTTCTAACTAAGAGAATTTGAATATTTTCAACACTAATTCAATGACTTATTTTATTTTATCGATTTCAATGTTGGTATAAATTGATTGCATAAATATGAAAAATTAATTTGCAATAATCATTTTCTTTTATATCATATTGTTTTTGTACAATTTATCATGTATGTTATTGTTTTTCAAATCATATTTTCTCTTTTTTGTTGGTATCATTTTGGTCATTGTAAATACAAAGAGCATTCCTTTGCCATAATTTACAGTAGGAAACATTAGTTTGCTTCCTTGCAAGCGTAATTATAAACACAAAATACATATTTCTTATTAAACATATTGTTTATTAAAATCATATTTATTCATATAATTTTGTTATCTTTTCTTCGTAAACAATATTTCAGAAGGTATAATCAAGAATATATATTCAACGAGATGAATTCGTCGAGAAAAGGAACCATCTCTGCGCCCAATGGCTTTTAAACAGAACATTAAAAAACAAAGAGATAATACACTCACTCTAGAGAAGTGACGAACCTACGTCATCAACACATCATGTCACGTGACCTATAGTTACAAATTGGCCAAAAATATAACTATTTTGAAAATCTTAAGATATTTTTCAACTACTCATAACTTTCTTATTTATTGTGCGTTTTTGCTCAAACTTTTTTTGACCTGTTTGTCTGATTTTTGCGCTTTGAATCTAAGCAAGAAATTTTTGGTCCGGAGTCCTCCTTTAATTGCAAGATGATAATTATTTTGTGAAATCTCTTGATGAAGACAGAATTTAGAAATAGTAATAATGAATTAGACGTAATTATGCACAGTGCACGCTAAATATTTGAGACTACTGTAAAGTTCGCACATGATACTAATGGAATTATTATCTTGGCTTTAACCCAGCTGCTTTCTTAGTTGCCAGAATTTCAATGAATGTTCTTTTATCATAATGTTAGAACCGTCTATTTCGAAATGTTCTAAATGTTGATAACGATTATCTTCTTCCCCTCTGTAGGCGGGCCAAGGACGAGCAGGGATGGATAATGGACGGCTTCCCCTCCACCGTAGCCCAGGCCAAGCTCTTAGAGAAGGCCCTCAGTGGGTATGACGCCAACGCTAAGCCCTCCAAGAGTAAGCTCAGGCAGAGTAGGCTGGCGCTGGACCCCAACCCTCCCAAGGACCCCCCACCACCGGTCAGTGGCATTGATGTGGTGATTCATCTGGATGTCAATGATGACCTGGCCATGCGGAGAGCTGCTGGACGATATTGTAAGTCTTAGATTTTTTTCATTCTCTGCATTCATTTTCTTGTTTATCTTTTCTTTTTACTTCTTTCTTTCTGTATTTGTTTATCTATTCACATTTATCAATCTCTTATCTTTTTTTTGTCTGTTCATTTATTTTCACTTGTGAGTGAGTTTCATGAAAAGCTTTTTAAGTAAGACTGCATATTACCAAACCACCTTGAATACCCCCTCCCATTTACTTGTGTCTGAATTAATGCTCACTTGCCAGTCCTTGTTCTTGTAATTATTTTTTTCTTTGATTGTACTTTTGTGTAACCTTGCATGCTTTGCAAGTGTACAAAGTGCACTTTCAAATTGCACTTTCAAATTGCAATGGATGATATTGTAAATTAGTTAACCTTTTGTTTCATCTGACCTCATGTTCCTCCTATCTGGCTTTACTTCATGTAGTACATAAGCTATCATTATTTAAGAGTATTACACCAACTTACAATTTGATTATGAAAAATGAAATATTATTCCAGAAAGATCATATACATGTATGTAGTGGGTCAGGCATGAATAGTCTTTTAAGTAAACTATAATTGTTATGTTGTAGAGCCGCCATGGAAACCAGTATTAAGACTACTGATGAAGCTGCTTGTCAGAAATAAAACAGATAAATGAAAAGATAAATTGCCCTAATAATAATCATCTGCATTACTATATTCAGATGCTAATCAAGCAGAAGAGGAGTTCCATCAGGAATTCAAGCCACCTCCAGAGGGCAGCGCATCAGGCGTCGGCAAACAGGAGAAGGTTGAACCCGTCAAAGATCCAGCCTACGATCAAGAACAGATCCAACACAGGTATTGACCTTTTTATTCAGTAGACTACAGTCAAATCTTTCTCTATTGGTCATCCAAGGGCAAGACAAAATGTGGCGACTCAAGTCAGGTTACCTCTATAGATGCATTCTATACCACACATTTTCAGCCAATAGGAAACAAGTTGTCACAGTAGATTGGTAGCGTTAATATCTTAGACTAGTGTGACCGTATTAATAATAATAAAAATAATACGATAAATATGAATACTTATTATAGTGCCAGTATCTACCAGGCCCTGACGATCATGGCGCTAAAAAACAACTAATACATTGCAAAAATCAGAATTCAACTCATAAACAACTTGAAATATCACACTAGGATTAATCAATCACATAGAAATGTTAGGAAAGAGATGCATTTTTAAAGCAGCTGAATTTACAAGTACATGCAACTTATTATATCACTCTGATTTCTTGCTATTTTGCCTTGTTCATGAATGTTAATCAGTGGACATTTGTAATTTAGATTGACATCTGTATGATCTTCACTTTAGATTGATGAGTTTTATGAGTTGATATGAATTATGCCAGCTTCATGTGACATTTGGTTTTGAATTTTCATTTCAAGATTATTCGTTAAGGATTAAATAGCTCTTTGTAGAGCTATATATGTAGGTCCATAAACCTATTGATAATTCCTCTAACTTATATATACTTGTTGTCTCCATTTTAGAATTACCGGATTTCAAGACTCTTGGAAGAAACTCGACAAATGGTTTACAGGGTTCCATATTCTACAGAAATTGGATATCAGTATGGAGAGGGATGAGGCTTGCCAAGCCATCAAGAGGGTCATGGTTGAAACCAAGGAAAAGGTATATAGTAGCAACTAGATGGTGGTTGGGATGAGGAGATGGATGTGGTGGTAGTGGTTGTAGTGGTAGTGATGGTGTTGTTGATGATGACGGTGGTAGTGTGGATGATGATAGAGGTCATGATGCTGCTGATGAGGGTATAAGCTAGATTTCAGTTTGAGTAGAGAAGAGGCTTGCCAAGAGGTAAAGAGAGTCATGATTGAAACCAAGGAAAAGGTACATTAGATGTTGTAGATGTGGTTATGGGGATGGATGCGATGATGGTGGTGTTGATGGTGGTGGTGGTGGAGTTGGTGATGGAAGTGGTAGTGGTGGTAGCTAGATTCAAGTTTTGAGAGGGACGAGGCATACCAAGTCATCAAGAGGGCTATGATTGGAACTAAAAATATGGATTTTGTTGTAGTGGTGCTGAGTGATATTCGTGATGGTGGTGGTGGTGGTGGTGGTGGTGGTGATGATGGTGTTAATGATGGTATTGGTGGTAGTAGCTAGATGTTTTTATGGAGAACAGAAGTATACTTGTCAAGCTACATGTATCAAAAGCGTTACGAGTGAAACAAAGAAATATGGTTGGTGGCAGCAACAAAATGGTAGTTTTGGAATAGTAGCTAGATCATTAATGAAATGAAATAAAGATTCATTCATTCATTAATTCCTTTGCTGGTTCATGAAGATTCTCTTCCAAATTGTCATATATTGTCAGGAAGTTATATATTAGTCACAATTTTCTCTTCTATGCAGATTGAGAAAGCGAAAGAGGATGCTTTAAAGTCTGAGGAGGAAGCATCCAAGGCAGCGGAAGAACCTCCTCCAACGACCGCTGATACCAGCTCAGCAGCACCCACTGATGGATTGGAATCTACTGCTCCTCAGCAGCCAGATCCACAGGTAAGAATGGGATCAGGATGATGATGGTGATGATGATAATGGCAATGATGATGATGATGATAGTGATGAAGATAATAATGATGATGATGATAATTATGATGTGGTAATGATGGTGATGGTGATGATGATGATGATGATGATGATGATGATGATGATGATGATGATGATGATGGTGGTTATGATAAGGATGACCTGATGAGTTTGATGATGATGATGGTTGGGGGTAATGATGATGATGTGTGATGATGAAAAAGATGATAATGAGGTGATGATGATAGTGATGATTATGATGATGTTGATGTGGGCATAGAGGAGGATGATGATTATGATGATAAAGATGATAGCATCACTGATGATGAGAATTTTTTAAAACTCAGTATATCAGGATCAATAGATTTTAACCCATTTTTATAATTGCTTTCATTTAGGCTGCATCAGAAACTGCTAAAACACCGAGCTCTCCTGCTGGTTCACGTGCAGGTAAGATTTAAATTTTTAACTTCAACCAGGTGATTTTTCTTGCAGGTCATTTACTCTAATCGAACATATTGAAACTTCATAGAAAATACTAATGCATAGACCTCCCAACCATCATGAATTTAGAAGGAATTTTTTTTCATTTGAGTCTGAAGTTTTTATAAATTTTAAAAATTTTATGGGAGACAATTTTCTTCCCTCCTTATTTCAGAGGTATCATCCTTAGTTTGTCATTTTTTTTTAATTAGAGGCTTTAATTTTCATAGACTTCTGATTTTGAAGTTATTATGCTGTTGCCAACTTGGGTTACGTTCTTTAACAATTTGACTCCCATATAAAAATTCTTAAATGTACCCCTAGATCGATGTGAACATATTTCAGCATGTTATTCCAACTAAAAGATTGTCATTCAAACATAACAGGTAAAGTCATAACTCATGATAAAATAATCTGAGGATGAAATTAATAGTTTTTATATCCATTATTATTGCAGGATCAGCAAAAGGCAAGGGGTCAGCTCGGGGCAGGTCACCCAAAGGAGAGAAAGGTAAAAGGTCAAGCAGCAAGGGGTCACGCAGCGGAAGTGCAAAGAGATCAGCCTCAAAAGAGGGTAAGAAGCTAGCCCTTCATTTTGGAATATTTTTTGCTTCTATTTATAATTTAATTATATCATTCATTATTCTTGTCCCCCCAAATTGTATTTGTGAGCAATAGCAACTTTCTTGCAATGCTCGTCTCCCCATATACAGGTACCTCAATAGAATATCAATGATTGTATTGTTCTGTCATATGTTTTCTTTTGTCTCTATGTATTTAGATGGGTGGCAAGTGTAGTTGATTAATCGATAGGGATTTATGAGAACCTCACTGTGTTGATTCTATGATGACTTTAAGATCATTGAATTCTGTGAATTTTTATAAGTAAGATTGTGTTAACACAATCCACAAAATAAAACCATAATGATTCCTTTTCTTTTGCTGTAACCCAAGACAAATATCCTAAATGCGAAAAGGACACTTGCGATAGAAACGATGTATATTTGGGTTAAAATACTCCAAAGAATACAGGAACCACATTCATTTTTGTTTTGTTCTTTTGACTTTCTCATATGTTCATTGTGGTATGGAAAACTATGAATATTCATGGTATTAATTAGTTCATCATTATTAATCAACGACTGTAAATGTCTATCTATATGATAAGTATTGATTTTCATCCATCACTGCGACGTAAGGATCAAAGAAGAGTTCCAAAGAAGACAAGAAAGGCAAAGGTATCCTATTTCAAACAGTTTCATCTTCTAACCTGCTCAGCTGAAAGATCCCAGGAGTGTGAACTAACATATTGCACTCTCAAAAATGATAACATTGAAGATGAAGATTATGGTGATGATGATGATGATGATGATGATGATGATGTCGATTAAGATGATGATGATGAAGATAGTGATTTGGATGAAGATGATGATGGCAATAACGGTGATGATGATGATTATTTTGATATTGGGATGGTGATGAAGATGATGATGATGATGGTGATAATGATGATGATGATGATGATGATGATGATGATGATGATGACGACGACAATGGTGATAATGATGATGATGACGAAAAAGAAGAAGTGGATAATGACTACCTGTTAATTTAGCAATTTGAACAGTCATATCTTCTAACATGCCCAAATAAACAATCACAAGAATGTGCACTAATTCATTGCACTCTCAAACAAAGTTCACCTCCTTGGGATAGAGAATAAATTATAGATCGGGATAGAAATAAAATAATACCCAGTGGAATCTATCTTTATAAATTGTTCACACTGCTTATGAAATTTATGGATGCTATTTTACATTGATTGAATCCCTCACATTGAATTTAAATCTTGTGCACATACCTTAATTTTGCATTTCACTCTCAATCTACGTATACTGACATAAATTCTATTGATGGAAACCTCCTTGAAAATAGTCACCTAACATTGATTCACAACCTAGCAATCGAGTTGACTAATAACACCTCACAAAATTACATTGTCTTCATCCTAATGTTAAAGAAAGATCTTTAAAACTTCTGTCACTAATAAATTGCCCAAGAGTGATGCACCCAACACAATTCTATATAGTATGTTTTGGATACGGTTAAACACAGTGAAAGTATTATTTTTGCATATTTCTCTTGATAATGGGGAATTAAAATATTTGGACATCAGTAATGGGAACACAACAATACTATGGTACATTTGACCTGTCTCTTTGATAGCTCTTTTTAACATTCTTTGTATATCAGAGTCACCAAAGTAATTCAGTTTGATAATGAAATGCACTTGGTGCTCGGAATCATTCACTGTCATCTTTTTATCTCAGTACTGCCTTATCAACTATAAAAGGACTGAAGAAGTGACAGTGCGTCATGGCGTGCACAGTTAATCAAGCTCATCAGAACAGCCACAAATAGGCCTGTTTACCGATAGATTCAAATTTATGTATGCTTCTACCAAACAACTGTAACTACTTGGTATTGCTTGAACTTGTTAGTAAAAATTGAACTACAATACTTGGAATCTTGTTTCCATACACTACTTGCTGCTATGTTGTGGAAGCATTGGACAAGCATTCAAGTCGCCAAGAACAACATTATATAATTTTGTGTATAAAGAACATATAACATTTGCATCTATCAGTAAACCCGCCTATTGATTTAGGGTTATTTCTGCACTGCAGATTCAAGCCACGGTCATGTCTTTTAGATGGTGACATTGAAGATCAGTCCCTCTTTCTCCCTTCTTTTGTCAAATTTGAATGATAAACACCATAAAATCTTATTCTCTCATTTTCTCTCCCTCTCGCCATTACCTTTTATGTTGGCAGGTATACCTATAAAGTTCGACAACACAATTTCCTCTGGAGGGAAGTATCATGAATGACCACTGTAGACAGGTGGCCCTTATTTTAAGTATGACTGTATCTATCTACTTGTATGTTTGCAAATATAGGTGGTGCTTCCCCCAAGAGGAAGGGATCGCGTAGTAAGTCCCCCAAGAAGCGCCGAACCCCAACACCCGAGCCTGAACCTGAGCCCGAGCCCCCCGCAGAGCCCACCGGACCACCCCCTCCTCAGCCAGGCTCTGATGACTGGGTCTATGTCGATGAACCTATTGACGAGGTAAGAATGTGATTGCTTCCCCTCCACACAGAGAACTAGAAAATTAAGCACTATTTAAAGCAAAGTAACAGAGACAGAGCCCCCTTCATAGCCCACTGGTCCACCCCCTCCTCAGCCAGGCTCTGATGACTGGGTCTATGTCGATGAACCTATTGACGAGGTAGGAATTTCATCAGCTTTCCTTCAAACAAGGAACTTCATTTGTAAAGAAATTAACCGTTTTGATCCAGCTTTAAGAGAAGCCGATCAAAGTGTTCAGTCTGTGATAGAAGCTTGCTTTACAAGGCTGTCAAAATAAAGTCTGCTTTTTACCTCTCAAATACCAAATTGTATCAGTTTCAAGAATAAATTCAGGCTTTGAATAATACAACCATGAAAATCATGCCTTTTGGCTCTTTCACTGAATAGCCATATAGACCCAGAGGTTACTAGGTAGAGCCAAAAACAAATTTGCTGTCCATTTGCTGGAATATTTATGTATAAAAATATACAAAGTTGCAGAAAGCTATTTAAAAGCAGCCTTGCCTCCAAAAAGTTGGATTCTTAGCTGTGTCTTAAATGCTTGGTTAATGGAACCTTGTGAAAATTCCGAATGGTTGAATTCATGCTATGGATGTCACCTAATCATTCCATTTCCATCCTCAAAATTATTTGCAGAATCTTGCTCATGCTCTTGCCCCTCACTGGGAGAACACAGAGACCACGTACCTAGGCGCCAGCAAGCACGTCTTCCGCAACATCCGTCACGAGCGGGAAGACATCTACCACTACTTCTACCGCATCAGACGCAACTTTGAGGCATACCTGCGGAGGCCGGATAGCAAGCAGGAGTTCATGAGCTTGTGGCAGCTGGAATACAACCAGATAGCTGAAGATATGAGAGATGATGAGGAGACGAAGGCAGAACTGCATCAGCGAGTTCAGGTATGTTTAAATGTCACTTGAATTATGTGACGATAATGGTCATAGTTCCTGCGGAGGCTAGATTGTAAGCAGGAGTTCATGGGCTTGTGGCAGTTGGAGTACAACCAGATCGCTGAAGATATAAGGGATGATGAAGAGACAAAGGCGGAACTGCATCTGCGAGTTCAGGTATCATCAGATTTCACTTGAATTATATGATGATAATGAAAATAATAATAATAATAAGTATCTTCGATGGCTGGGCATAAAACAGGAGTTTATGAGCCTGTGAGTCATGGATAAATGGATATGAAATGTCAAATGAAAGGAAGCTTGAGGCGGAGGCTGAACGTCAGTAAGTCATCAACGAGGGTTGGCTAGAAGATAAACTTGGCCTCCTTATAAACTGCTGAGTTGTAGCTGACTTTAGAATGCTAGGCCACTAAAATTTCTGCTGATAATGCTACATGAAATATACTTTTCTTTGATACAACTGTTGCAGCCCCATAACTTGAATTTTGTGTCATGTTTTCTCCATAGGACCTGAAGGAGCAGCTATGGGAGATGTCGGATGAGAGAAAACTTGAGGCGGAAGCTGAACGCCAATCCGTCATCAATGAGGGTTGGCTAGAAGACAGGCTGGGTCTCCTCACCAATCACTATCTCACTCTTATACAGGTTTGTACTGTATATCAAACAATAACCCATTACACATACAAATATGGGATAGGGGGATGGGGAATGATTTCTACTTTACCAATATCTGAGCAAGCATGAAAAGAGGGGGAAAGCTCATTGTGCAATTGTTTTAAGAAAAAAACATCAATTAATGGTTAAGAAATGAAAGGGTCGGGGAGGGGAAGTTCTTTTGCACCGCCAATAAAGTGGCCATGTCTTTTTCTGTCCCCTGGATTTACCAATGGTTATTAGCTTGATCTACAATGTATCAATTACATGATATATTATGTATGCAGCTCCCTGATGCTGGCAGCTAAACTATTAAACCACAGTATTTTATTTTTAAACGGTGCTCTTTATAACAATAATAATAATTTGTAAAGCTGGGACACAAGATTTCTTACACCCCTCTTCTGTTTTTCTACACAGTGTGAGGTTGATCGCTACCAGGATACACTGCGCCTCCTCAAAGACTACTACCAAGGTATGGAGGGCAAGATACCCGAAGAACTAGACGCCAACTTCGCCCGCATCCCTCTGATCGACCTGCCTCCCATGGAGCGACCCGGGTCCGGGATCCCGACGGCGGACAGCGCGGTGCCCAGTGAGAGTAACACTCAGATGGTGACGCCCACTCCGACCACCCCGTCGGCTAAGGGCAAGAAGGGCAAGGAGGTGGTGGAGGAGGTGCGGGATGAAGGTGATGAGATCAAACCAAAGTGAGTATACTGCTTGGTTATTTTTCACTGTTGGGGTTTTGATAAACTTTCAACTAAATTAGGTATGTCATGGCTGATTTGTCCCCATATTCTGCTAGTTGTAGAGATGTCTTCTCCTGAAAATTTGCAGGATCACAAAAATATCACAGGAAATTCAATCCTGTTTTATTTTTGCTACAAAATTTATGTGACTTGTTCATCAGTTTGGGGGATGCTGCAGGGACTGACTGTGTTTGGAGGTGCTACGGCAATTAAGTTGAGACGTCACCTAGATGCCTTTATTGGTGAGATTTAACCCTAGCAGTAAATACAATCTAAGAATTGAAGTGTTGCTCTGGACTGTCTTTGAAGGGCACATATTGATCCTTCACTATTGGGGGTGCTGCTTGAAAGTCGCAATACATTACAAATCAGTTGCAAATTAGTACATGCATTTTAATTCGCTTACAGTCTGCACTCTTAACAATGATTGCATGAAACAATAATTGTTATTATTATTATTGCAGTCGATTGCAACTTTCTAGCAACACCCCTGAAGAATGATTCTTGTTTGACATCTCCTTTATTCTTGATTGATGATCTATTATATGTGATTCTATAAAATTGATTCTATTATCCTTGTGTTATATAGGATCCCACTTGTGCCACGACGCCCCGGTTCATCTGAAGGATTCTTTCCCATTCCGACCCCAGGACCCGACAAGGGTGTAGCGAAGGGTACAAAGAGCAGGGCTGGTAAAGGCAAGGAGAAGGAGAAGGTTGCAGCTCCGTCGGCCAGCGCGGATGAGGAGAAGGAAACCCCTCAACCACCAGCTGACCCTGATGAGAGAGTAAGTGAAAAAAAAGTAGTAACTGAACGTTGCAAAAATGCACATGTTTCTTGCTAAAATACCCTCTTGAAGCTGCCTGCTTTCTTGAAATACCGTTATAGAACAACTTGACTTTAACAATTCTGAATGATTGGGGACTGTCATAAGCTGCCTAAATGTTCTCTTGAAATATCGTTATGGAGCACCCAGCCTCAACATTAGCGAATCTAAGGGACATTGCTTGGAGAGTCATGCACATAATGTAGAATTAGTTGCAAAATAATGCAGTCTCATAGAAACATGACTTTACGATTTAAAAAAATACAGTCAAATATTTTAATGATAATACATGATATTTGATCTAATTAAGGTAGGTCATACATGACATGCTTAATATGATACTTTAATAAAACATAAAGTAGAATACTTAGTGTATGACTGGAATCATTTCTCCCATGTCAACAGCTAATCTTTGAAGCCTACCAGTTTGGACTGCACAAGATCTCTGAAATGGTAAGAATCATTTCCCATTTGTTTTTAAAACATTTATGAATACTGAATCCCAAATGCACTTGTATTCAAGCCCATGTATGAAAAAAATGCATCCCAAATAAAATGAGTCCGTGGGTTGGATAATGGTTGGATAATGGCATGAAATCTTTTCCCATTTTCCTTCCCCCAAATCATTATTACGATTACATGATATAGAAATATATAATACTGCTTTATAGCCCTAGCTTTCATTCAGATTTTATCATTACACTGCTGTGCAATGAAGCTTTTAAAATGCATACAAATTGCAGACATTTGTAGGATGCATGACTGACTTAGGCTTCTGATAATTTTATATTTATCATCAGATTTAATCTTGCTAAAATAAAAATGTAGATTTTTATAATGTTTCCAAAGTATGTCCTTGTATGTTTCCAAAAATTGTTATTCATAATTCCTATATCTATGTTATTAACCTGCTGTGATCCTTATGGTATTTATTTATTCATATATTTATTATTATTATTATTATTTATTCATTTATTTATTCATTTTTCTTTGGGGGGGGGGGGGGGG